>JAOEGS010013902.1:57430-68485 GCA_025447755.1 Corythornis vintsioides
GGAGGCTGAACAGGCAACCTCCAAATGACAACCAGAATGCAGATCATCAAGCTAATGATCCATCTGATGACGACCAGGATATCGACCATCAGGTGGATGGTCCCTCCACAAGCAGAGACTGAACTTTAAATTTGTTATGGACTCACATAGTTGAAGCCCTTAAGGCTATATTTAGAATTAACAACAGATGTAAATTTATATGTAAGACTAATACCTAGAACTGTTATGTAGAAATGGGGTGCCAGACAAACTATATGTGTTTGATCTTATAAAAGAAGCGTGAATTGTGGGTGTTGAAATGCTGCAGCAAGCACATTTTCCTTCCCGTGGGAAAGTGAAGGTTCTCACTACGTGGTGACCTTGAGAAATGTGCCATTTTTTTTGTCTTAGAAAAATCACTCCTAAAAAGCATGAACATCTCAGGAGAGCTTCCCCAGGAAAGCTGCTAGAGCTGAAAACTTAGGTTATATCTCACCTACTGCTTCCACTTTATTGATAGCACAAAGAACTTTCCAATGTTGTAAAAAAATTAGACATACTTCACAAAAACAAAGACACAGGCCATGTCACCGAACAGTTGGATAGTAGTATAATTGTTAGTAGGGATGAGCAAAGAAAGCTCATGCTTATACTTAAAATTCTGGCATTTGTATTATTATCATATACTCAAGTGGGACAAAATGGGTACATATTCCTTGCACATTTTTTGGTCCAGTTCCCATGCTTTCAGAAGTCAGACTTTTAAATATTGAATTTGACCAAGAGAACCTAAACATTACTTAACAGTACTTCATGCACAAGATGCAAGGGAAGAAAGAAAATTATACCCGTGCACAGTACAAGACAAATTGTTACAATTGTCAAACGTGCGCTGGACAAAATTTAGTTTATGAAAAGTTTTATTTGTTGTCATGAACACAGTTTCAGAAGCACATAACTGTATGCATTTTTTGAAGTCTTCACTTGGCCTCCTGAGCTTTCTTGGCATTCTGTTTTTCTTTTGCCTAGAAACCAAAGGGAGATGATGTTAAGCTCTAAAACAAAGGTCTTTTTGGAGCTTTGAATCGCTGCTCTCTAAATTTTTGAACATTCAACAAAATCTGCTGCAGAAAAAACTACATTTAAATTCAGACCTTTCAGAAATATCCTATTACTATTTTACTCGATTAATATATAGGTCTTAAGAGTCCATGTATGTTTAAACAGATAATACAAATTAAAATGTAAGATTAGATAACTTTCACAGGGGAAAAGGTGAAAATAGTGCAATTTTTAAACACAGTTTAACCTTAATTTTTCATACTTCCATATTTACTTCATTTAACATCGAAGTGACTTCCTATTGCAGACATTTTGCATCATAAGAAAACACTGCAGATATATTATCAAAATCTGAACTCTGAAGCAACCAAGGTCTTATTCTATTTAGATCTTTCAAAACAACAAAATGGAAAAAAAAGCCAAACTAAACCACAAGATTTCCTACCAAGATATTTGCAATCACATTCTCATCATTAGCATCAATTGATACAGTTCAAATTCACAGGGCACTAGCATTTTCTTCTTTATGTTTTTAGTGAAAAGAGATCAGGCACAATTCAGATACAATACTAGCCATCTTAATATCAAAACATTTCTTCATTCTGAATCAGACTGCTGCTTGTTACCACCTACTACTTAACAGAACTGAACCTAATTCAGCAATTTAGAATTAAGATCTGCTATCACTAGCAGCTTGGGTCACTGGAAATTCACTTGTGAAAAGAAGCTTGGTGTTATTATAACGCCTATCGTTATGAAACTTCTTTGGGTAACTTGTGAATTTTAAAAACAGAAATGATTATAAAACTGAATCCAAAGGTTATCGTCTTACTGTCTGGCCAGCAAACATACTTTGATAATTCAGTTAAAGAATGTACTCAGATAGTATCTAGCTCTTTTTTACTTATAATATAGAAATTCTGCTCCAGAGAGTTCAACATTAGGGATACTGCCTATGCTACACCAGTGGATATGTAAGGCCAGCAACTGATCTTACTACTAATTCAAGTACTTGTCTAGCCATACAGTTTAATAACCTTTCCAAAGTGACAGACACACTTTAATAAACAAACCTTAATAGTGAATCACTGTAATTAGACACCTTAAGAAAGGGAAAATGTGAGCGAGTAAATTAGTATAAGAACAGACAACATGAAGACAAAAAAATTCAAGCTACCTAGATTACCAGAACCTCTGTGCAAAGGTTGCCATCTAGTGTGGACAGATAAATGAATAAAAACTGCGTGTAGACAGTTCAGATTGGCAAAAGGGATCATCACTTGTAAACATATAGATATATGTATATTTAAATATCCTTCATTTGAAAAAGGGCTATCAAGATAGTATGGAGACCTCCATCACACTCTAACTGGAGCTGCACATCACAATTTTAATAGGACTTCTAGTTTCCTGCCCAAATGATGAGTCTCTCGTAGCATCTTACAGCCTGTAATACGATTCCTTTGCCAATACCGAATTGCGTCTTGCTAGATCACCATCAGAAAAACGTGTTTAGGTTATCAAAGGGGAAATACGGTTTGCCTTTGCATACAAGTACAAAGTTGGCTAGTCCCAAAGTCTCCGATCTCCATTGTAATTTTGCCTCTTAAGAACAGCAAGGGACAACTACCAATGCCTCTGAGGGCTGTAGTTCCAATAAACTCACACATGCTCCCAAGATAGTCGACTGCATCTTTAATGTTACATAGAGGGTATGAAGGGAATGACAGTAATATGCTGCTTCATAAAAGTCAGCTAGGAAATACTCACTTTTTCTACTAATGGTATTAACTGTTGGTGCTCTGCTAGAGTCTTTAATAATTCCATAATGAAAGGCAGGTAGTTATGTTTTCTTCTAATATTTTCGATCTAAAAATAAATTAGAGGCATTAACAGAATTATTATATGGCTAAACAGGGTTTTGCCCACACACATTGTTGTCGTCCCAGTCAACCCCCTGCAAGAACTGCAGTTATTTTTTTAATTTCAACCACCTGAAAAGAAACTTGAAACAATAAAATTCTGAGCACAATGCAAGACAGAAACACCAGATAAACTGCTGCTTAAGGCACAAGTTCTCCCAATGGTCTTTTGTCAAACCAGCTGAAAACCCTGAGTGATAGAATAGTTACATGACTTGGCCACTGCTATTAACACTGACAGGTACTGCAGGCTAAGCTATTAGCTTCAACCCCACTGAAACTGCAGTTTGACCTATTGATTTTTATAGTTCCTTGTGTAGCTTCAGTCTCAGCCTGGGCTGAAGACAAACATATCTGTAATGCAAAAGCATAACTATTTTTGTTATACTAAACACTTCACAGCTTCTACAGTGGTTCAATCTTTCAGAAAGGCAAATTGGTATATCAGCTGAGAGGAATGACCTCACAGACCACAAGTAAATACCCTGACAAAAAAGAGTTTTAAATAGTTTCCACACTATTTCCACAAACAATGAAGAACTATGGCTTTCTGGTCCCCACTTTCATTTCTTTGCTTACACTCATGTTTGTTAAAGCACATGCTGTTATTTTCCTTTCCTTGTTTGTTTTGTTAGTTTATTTCATGCTGTGAAACAGAATGTAGTGACACTGCTTTAGAGACTTCACAACCTAACACATGTACTGTAAAAGTAGATTTGATATTACAATTAGAATAGCTGAAGTCTGCCTGTACCCCTGAGAAACTAGGGAAAACACTGCTTTAATTTCTTTATCCTTTGGTATGTACAGCTTTTATTTTAAAAAAAATTAAATAACTAGATGTAGCACTTTCTGTACCATACCAAAAACAGTTTAAGGGATTAAAAAAAAAGTCTACATCTTTCAAGTAAAGAACAAAACAAAACAAAAAAGTTCTAGTTAGTGAAGGCTACTGTTACATGTAGTAATGTAATTAGCAACTCCGGCAAAAAAAAGCTGATCAGCCTCAGAGAGCAATTTCTCTGTAGGAATTCTAGAACCCACCAAGCTTAAAATCTATTTTAAAAGTGAGAAAGATATCAAGAAGTTGGAAAACAAAGGGAGCTACAGACACCATTATCCACTGACTTGTAAGCCTTATGCTTAACGAAAGCCAACTGGCAATGAACCAGTAACTCCAGGAGCGCTACAGAAATTACACAGCATCATCTTTTGAGTGCCCATCCAATTGCTTCAGATTAACTGCAACAGCCTTCCATGGATACAAAACCCAACTGCATTACAACTTCTCCAGTACCTTCCTCAGAAAAGCAAAGGCTACATACCTTGTATCTTTTTAATTTTTGGTTCTCCTCTTCAATTAACATCTGGTATTTTGCAACTTCTGATTGTATAGAACTTAACATATTACTACTTTGATCTGTATCCATAGGCTCCTCCTTCCACAAACCAGAGAAAATGAAATGCATTATGTTACTGTGCTTTTTAAATTACAGTATTTCTTCAAAGTATTTATATCACAGAAAGATTCAGCTCTGTTTACAGTTGTAGGAAAATTCAAGGAATATCTACAGATTCTCTCACATTAGGGAAAAAAAAAACAATTTCCACTAGCACAGCAATGAAGACAAGACAGAGAGCCACAATGACATGGTCACTCTGAACCAAGGGCTCAAATCAATGCACTTGGAACTAACCAGAGCTGCACCTGCACACCCATACAGCACTGCACTGTGCTGGACAGAAATGTATAGTAATCCTGCCCTGCTTTTTTCTTTTTTTTTTAGTGATACTCCATTTGGAGCAAGGACAGAAGAAGGTGAATAATAAAGCAAAGACAGAACTATTATAAAAGAACTACTCCAGTAACTTAAATACCATGGCCTACCTCTGCAAGCTGCTGCTGTAATTCTGCAATCCTCTGCTCATATATCATCTTTCTGTCAGATACAATAGCCATCAAGTTAAATCTTATCTCACCTTCACTGTACCTAAATGAGGAACAAAACAATATATTTTTAAAATTAATCATTAACACAACAACTCAAAAACCTCCTCCATGTTTTCATTATAATGGAATGCATTTTGTGGGGGGGAAAAAAAAGAAATCTAAATGCACCTATGAAGTTGTGCTACAGATTCAATCTTGCCACAAAATAAAATCAGACCTCAGATAAGCCCTATTCAGTAAGCAACTACCAATAATCACCTCTCAAAATATTACTAATCCTATCCATAGTCACAAAAAAATAAGTATCAAAACTTTTAACATGATATAGTTAGACAACAAAAACTGCACACACAGTAGTTTTTACTTCTTCCTGTTGTTACAAAATGTTGCAGAGTTCTTAATATGATGTGACAAGTACATTGAACAGTTGAACTAGCAGGCTTTTCAGAATTTAAAGTTTCCAAATGTGATCTGGTAGCAGTGTTTTGCTTCTTTAAAAAGAAAAAATTCTTCAAGTAAAAGACTCTGAAAACTATTTTCTAAAAATGACCTGAAGTCAACTTTTAAACACATTTGGGGCTGCAGTTGGGGGCCAGAATTATGATATAAGAGAACTTCTGTAATATGTTTTTCTAGCTTAAATATAAAAAAAACCAAGCCATATACTTAAGGAAAACTTGTTCTCTTTAAACACCAGCCGTATGGATATGGTTATCTGGTATTTTTAATTATAAAGACACCCCCAAACTCTACCCATGGTAATGGCACTCAGTTTTCACTGGTAAAGCTAACAGAGTTAATAATCTTGCTCTTCCTTTTTCTAGTGGGAAGTTCTAGTGGGATTCTCTTCACCACACATATACCTACTTTCATCAACCATACAGGAACACAGTGTATTTCAGATTAATCTCAAATCTTATCTGGCTCATTGTTGGACAATAGGTGCTGAAGTCACACACGATAGGCACATAAAAATGATGCATAAGCACCATTCCTTAGAAATTCAGTTGAGAGGCTTTAACTGAAGGAAATTAAGGGGTATTTAAACATGCATAAGGTGCTATCTTTTAAAAGTAACGTGACCATTTACTTTTGTATGCGTTTCTCTATAACAGGCCGTACAGCACTTATCCAGTCATCTTGATTGCATGCACCTAGAAAAAAGAAAAAGAAAGAATAAGTTTCTCTGCAAAGTTTATTGCAAATTCAAAGCTTGTATAATTCAGGCTTATGCAGAAACTTCAGAATATGAACAAGATTCTCCTTGGTAACTGGCAGCCTCAGATTACTTGGGTGAGATTTTAGGAGGAGGAAGACATTTTTCAATAATATTTACATTGCGCAGCATGCAAAGGAATGGAGAAAACCTAAATCATAAGGGCATAATTATCTAACATTTATTGATAACAAAAAACAACAGGAGGGCATTATGGAAAGCTTCTATGACACAAAACAAATTAGTTGATATGACATGGGGACATGGTTTTGCAGCAGACAACCAGAGTAGGGTTTTTAGTTGGACGCCATGACCTTGAAGGTCTTTTCCAACCTAGAAACTTCTATGACAACATAGTTTGTTAGAGACGGCTCAGAAGAACAAATTTCCCTCAGTTAAAGAGGACAAACACCCACAAGTGGGTTATGTAAACGTCTCTCACAACAAAACTATGAAGGTATTAGAAGTTCACTGGATTACACAGCCTGCTCATTTTCATTACTGAACCAGAGATAAATCAGAAACATGAAGGGAATTTTCAGAACAAAGATAAAGCAATACCAATGTCTGCAAAGAAGTTTGAGCCTGAATAACGCATGAAGAAAACTTGAACTATACTCTTTTATTTTAATAACGGACTCAGTTTGTTCCAATAATGTACAAACAATTCGTTGCAATAAGTTACTGTTAAAATGAAGGGTGTTCAGAATAAAATATAAAACAAAGCATTACCTAAATCAATTGGACCTTCCCTTAAGCCATCTAGTTCATATAGCCGCCCATTAACAGGAACATAGCTTACAAAGTGAAATGCATCTTCTTCTTTTGCTGAAGACTTTGCATCAAATTCAAACATCTGTTGTCTGCAAATGAAGTGTGTAAAAACAAAACGAAACTGAGATGGAAAAGGATTTATCCAAATTGTACCTAGATTTAAAACATGAGTTTTACCTGGCAAAACTGTTGTGAACTTGCCGAATCACTTCAGAGTTGCTTAGTGCCAAACCTTTCATCTGAAAGCAAAGGGCAAAATGAAATTGCAAGCCATCACAGATAGAACATTAATATCTAAGACACAGAAAACATTAGGCACTTACCGCAGCATCAAAACTTTGTGAAAAATCTTTGAATTCTGACAAAGTCTCTCCTAGATGGATGTCCTGATGAGCACAATTTAATAGCACACTTACTATGGCTTGAGTAGCACAAGCATTATTGATTACCTAGAAAAAAAGTGTGGAGAATTTGTTCAGTACTGGTGATAAAAATGTAAGTCAAGCTGGGCAACATTTTAAATTACAAACATAGACTTTGTCATTCACATTACAGCTTCGCTCTAAAAAACAGGCAAAAAGAATCTAGTCTGAGTAGCCACAGAAAAGCCTTTGCTGTAGGGGACTAATAAAAGGACTGCTGGGCAGCTATAATACACAATTCATTCTTACACCATGTAATTCACACCCATGGTTAGAAACTGTCATTTTACTGTCTCACCACCTCCCTAAAGCGATTAATAAAGAACACAGAAAACAGAAAACCTCTGACCTCAGTGGAAAAAGTATTATTCAAAGCAAACTGTCCAAATTTTGCTAGTGGTCATGAAAAAAACCCCAACCCTCACCTCTCCCAAAGAGTATATCCTTCAAATAATCATAAATCCTACAAGGAGTAGGAGGAGAAAAAAAAAAAACAACAAAACAAACAAACAAAAAAACCAAAACAAAACACTGGTGCAATAAAGCATATTATAGAACCTAGAATTTTTACAAGAAGGTTACACTGGACCAAAAAAAAAATTTTAAAAAAATAATCCAACATTCATAATAATAATAATCCATTTTTTTTAAAGATGGTTTGTTGACTAATTTGCCATAGGGAATTCTACGTGTTGGTTTTCTTTTTTTCCACTTATTTATTTACTTAAAATACACCTATGCCTTTCAACCTAACATTTAAGTTACTATTTTGTGTGACACTGTTCCTTAGACTTGTGTTCATATTACGGTCAAGTCTTTAATGTTACTTCGTAATACCCAAACTAAAATACAGTAGTTGAGACTTCAAGGATTATTAAATATATTCTGAGATTTAATTAAAAGCACAGTAATTAAATGGTTTAAGGCCATAATACAAGAAAAACTTCCTTATGAGCAGTTTTCTCTCAGTAAGCTCTAGGGTAGGGAAAATATCTTAATTCTCTAAGACTATTTTGCAATTGAAAATGCACTTAAACATTAGGACTGGGACAGGATGTGATTCTGTATTTAACAAATGAAAAATAGTTCAGGGCTGTCAATGTGAAACCACTTCCAACAAGAAACAAGGCAAGAAAACCATTCTTTATGATCAGAACTAGTCCCTAAAACAGGAAAATCTACTATGTTAATACTGTAAGCTACATCATACATTCATTTACACATTTCAGAGTGCTCTCCAGATTATGTCTCTATAGTGCAGATGATAAAGAAATAATAAAGTACATCTAATTTGAGAAAAATAATTAATTTCAATGCTAATCAAGGGAGCCAGCTTCACATAGGGAACAGATTACAGCAATTGAAATGGAATTTAAACAATCTGCAGGTACAAAAGCCAAAGGTTAAAGTTTACAAAATCACAGAAGAAAGGGTATTGAAGGAAAAGCCAACCAGGACACTGAAATAATGAACAGCAGCAGCAGAGTTATAACCCCCAGACGGCTAGAATAACATAATTTGAGACAATTAATACTAAAACATAAGAAAAGGCACCAAGTACTCCAGATTCTCTGCAATATGACTAGAGAATGGGGTAAAAGGCAGTTATAAAAGTAGTACTAGGATGAAAGCAGAAAGATCCTAAGTGGATTAGAGAGGGCTGACCTGAAACAGTGGTTACAAACATTGTAATGAGGCTGATAAAGGAGAAAGAAGGTAGAGAGCCCTGTCCTGAAGAACCATTAGGGTAGGGCTCCTACAGTGAGAGGAGGATCAGCACAGCAAGCTGCACTGAAGTGGTAATATGCAGCATCATAAGGGAGAGACAGAAGCAAGTGGTAACTTTTTTTTACTGTTATGTCAAGATGGAACAATTGGTCTCTTCAGCAGACTGTTAACCCAATAATGGCATCAAAAAAGGGAAGGGAAATAGATTTTGTGCCTAGAGTCAAGATTAACAGAGACATAGAACGTTACAGAATCACAGAGTGTCAGGGGTTGAAAGGGACCTAGAAGATCATCTAGTCCAAACCCCTGCCAGAGCAGGGTCATTTTGGACAAGCTAGATACAGAAGCTTTAAGCAACAGCAAAAATTGGAAGAAAAATTAAGTTTGGCAGGTAATGTGTGGTCTCATCAAATATCTGCCTTTCATCATAAATATATTTTGGTGTTCCAACTACAACTTAAGAGGAATCTGTTTAAATATGTAAGGTCGAAGCTAACAATCTTGTCTTACTGCTAGAAAACATGTAACTGATGCAGCTCTTGGACCAGTGGCCCCCATCTGGTGAAATGAAAATACATTATATAACTAGAAATACTCTTCAGAAAGTTGAAGGCAGAAGGTAAGGAAAAGGAAGCAAGAATTGTCTTTTAGCAGAGGAATAGAAGCAGATGCATGTGTTGTGTAAAAAGATGGTGTGCTCCTGGCTCTAGACGACATGAAAACTAACAGGCTGGAACAAGGAGGTACCTAGCTTACAATAGTTCATGGGCAGAGTGAAGAGCCCAGAGAAGGCTGTGATTGCAGTACCATAGGCAGATGAGGGTAAAGTTGACCTGTGACATGGGCACATCATGCCATGAATGCACGGCCAGCCCAGCACTGCCATACACACAAGCTCATGAGTCCTTCAAGGAGACCCATCTACCCTAATTTCCCATGTTTCTCTTACTTAAGGTGTCAGCACTAATATAAAAAAATTTCTGCACTTAGATAGTATAATGATATATACAAGTTGACCCAAAAAAGAAAAAATAAGAGTACTTTCTGTATTTCTTCAGAAACCCCCATGTTTGCCTGTAGATTTCTGTCCAGGCATTTGACTCATCAATATTAAAGACTCAAAGCAGATATTGCTAGCAAAATCTTTCAAATAGGAAAAGTACAAGGTATATTTAATAATACTTGAAAAAAAAATATTATACTCATATATATGTACATTAGCGAGAGCCTCAAAACAACTGAGAAGACTGCTTTATCACCAAGTGAAGCTCAGCCTAAAACAAAGGAACTACCTGAATAGACTGCTTAGGCACACTCTTCAATTATGATTCATAACTTCATAAGCAACTTTCCCTTAGGGGACAAGCTCAGCTTCTGCTTCGACTTCAGGCTGAAGCACTTGAAATTCTCACATCCCCCCACTGTGGACAACACTGTGCTGTTATCAGTATTATAACCACCAAATATCTGTGGTTCACTTACTAAGCATCCCAAAGTTACCAAGCAGTTGGCTTTTCAAAGCTCAACATGAAAAATTCAGCATTAAAACAAAGTTCCAAAATTTCCTCTTGTTTAAAAAACCCTTTTATTTATTTTTATTTAACTGGAATAAAGATATAACTTTCCTATAGTTACATGCAATTATTGAAAATCTGTCTGATTAGATGTGTTGCAAGTTCACTTTACATGATCACAGGTTTAGCTTTACAATGGGTATCTGGTCTATCCTAATGTTACCAAACCTGAAAAATCTCAAAAATGTTTGAGTCTGAAATCAATGTATGTATTGGAAATGTTACCAAAAAAAAACAAACACACCCCACAAAAACAAAATCAACCAACAGAACAACCAAACATACTAAAGAAACCAGAGATGGGTCAATTCAGATTAGTCATTAGGACTAATTAGTCATTCATCACCAGAAGGGGTGAGACCCTGGCCCAGGGTGCCCAGAGAGGTGGGGGCAGCCCCATCCTTGGCAGTTTCTCAGGCCAGGCTGG
>JAOEGS010013903.1:0-11431 GCA_025447755.1 Corythornis vintsioides
TCCTGCTCGGGCAGGGGGTTGGACTAGATGATCTTCTAGGTCCCTTCCAACCCCTAATATCTATGAATCTATGAATGAATCAGATCACATTACAGAAATGCTAGAAAAATGATTCTGCTCTGTACCACTAGGAGTGTTAGAAACATCCCTGAAGGATTCATTTTTCCTGCGACTAAGTGAAAAAGACACGGTGGCAATAAATAGGACGAGTGAGAAAGCCAAGTTGAAATAAACAATTAAGCAAGTAAAATGTCATAAAACCCCAGGTAAGGAAACAAAATTCTGCTGGCACAGCTGGATTTTTAAAAGATTTTTTTTCTCTGCTCCCCTATCCTGCACATATCTGCAGGAACAATACTAGTATCACTTATCTCCATTCCATGCTGGAGACGTCAGCCACTCCAACTCACATCAGTGAAAGAAAGAGTCTGTTGAATTACATCTCACAAAGACCAACTGTACTACTATTATTTCATAAATCTGTATGTTTTTACTGGAGTGCTGGTGACAAATCAGGCAGTAAAGATTCTCAATTATAAAATATTTGTGGAAAATACTGATTTCACTTTGTTCATCACCATCTGTCTGAATTGCAAAGGATATCATCGAAAGGAGCTGCTATCTTTTCCATTTCAGTGTCAGAGTGTAATAATAAGTATAGAGATGTGCATTGTCTTGGCACTGAACATGTAGAATTTAACTTGTGTGTTTGATGTTTAATTTTTTTGAACCATTCCATACACAACACTAATGCACAAGTCTGTCCATTCCCAAGTTACACCACCGGTGAAATTTTATCATTACATGATAAAATGATTTGACCTTAGACAAAAAGGGAACACATTCAAGTGAATTAATATGCTTTAAGTGGTGCTAGTAACTTGTTCTATTGTTCCTTACTGCCATTTGAAGCTATAAAGCACCATCTAGATGTGGGTATACTCATCTACCTCTTTGTCCTCATTTTCATTAAAAAGCCAGTATTTATTGAATGCTTTGTATTCCTTCAGGAATATCTTTGCAGAACTGTATTTTGTAGTTCTGATGGGAGAATCACAAGGTGATTTTTGACTTTTGCTAAAGGAAGGCAAGAGGGAAACAAAAGATTCAATATTCATTAAGAACTGCTAAGGGATGTTGCAGTTGCAACTTTCCGTCTAAGATTAACTCCATCTCCACATAATGTTTCTCAACAAAGCAAGTTGGGACAACCCCCCAGAGTGATCCAGTTCAGTTTTGATTTAATTTTGCACAACAAATTAACAGATGTTCTTCATTTCTGTCAGGCATACCTTAGTTTATGGTTTGGATCTTCCTATGCCTCTCACTGAAACACTAGTGTGATGGCCATAAAGATTTTTTTTTTAGATATCAAGTAAAATTGGCAAAAGTAAGGACAAGGCTGAGGGACACTGTCTTTATTTAGGCCAGAAAACAAATGCAAAGAAAAAAAAAAAAAAATAGAAAGAAAAAGCTACTGAACAAAAGTAAAAACTATGCAGATTGTTATGAAGTCTGAAATGCCCAAGCTTTCTCTGATTATTTATGTGCAGCAATATTTTAACTAAACTAATTTTAACAGTGTGCTATGACTCTCCAGAGCATACACCCTGATGAGACATAGTGCTCCTGTGTGATTACAGATGTGCTACTGTACCCTGTCCACAGAGATATCCTTACATGTTTAATATCCTGTGTGAAGCCAATGCCTGGGCTGGCTGTGGGGCAGCAGACAGTGCTACACAGATGGCCTAAACTGGTGTTACCAGGGTTTGAGAGGGATCCCCTCCCCCTTATTTAGTTATGGAGAGTCAAATGTGTGAAAAAATACATTCATCACTGCTTCCTTAGTGATGGCACTTCAGTGAAATTTGTACACACATTCAAAAGCAACCATAAAAAAATCATTTTAAAGAAGCAAGACACAAGCAATGGCATAAAACAATGTGTTCAAGACTAGGTTGGATAGGGCTTTGAGCAATATAATCTAGTGGAAGGTGTCCTTGCCCATGGCAGGAGGGTTGGAACCAGATGGTCTTTATGGTCCCTCCAATGCAAACCATTCTGTGATTGTATAAAGGACAAAAGAGGCCACATTAAATAGCTGCCATAAAAGTAAGAATATGCCAACCATACTGTCTTTGAAATAAATGTGGAATCTTTTTTATTCCTCTTTTATACAACCTTCTTCAGAGTAAGGGAAATATGATCATGGTAGGGTTTTTTTTTTTCTGAGTTGAAGAGGGTTTCTAGTAAACACTTTTCAATCTCAACTTTGTTGCTATTTTATAAACATAAAATCTATAAAAACTTATCACAGACAATTTCTTAGATGTCTTAAGGACCTCTTTTAAAGAGATATTTCTGTCCTGTGTGAAATAGGCATTTGATTATTGTATTTCACACTGTCTAACAATGTTTGGATGGTATAGCCAAAGACACAAAATATATTTTTAAGTTTGTGCTATAAATTAACTTGAACTTCATTGGTGCCTATACTTGTATTTTATTTCAACTGAACAGCTACACAAAACTGTTGTCAGTAGGAACCAATGGGGAGAAGCAAAACATAATTGCAATTGAATTGTTTTATAATTTCAATAATATAATGGATATTATTTTGGTTTATTTTTTGTTTTCTTTTTGTTGGTGGTAGTGGGGTTTTTTTACTGGCATAAAGAGACTCAAGTGTGTGAAAGACACTCTTCTAAGCACAGTTTTTGAAGCTGCAGAAGTCTTACTTCCTGCTTCAGGTTAAATTAATTGAAACACACCTT
Source organism: Corythornis vintsioides (assembly GCA_025447755.1). Classification (NCBI taxonomy): domain Eukaryota; kingdom Metazoa; phylum Chordata; class Aves; order Coraciiformes; family Alcedinidae; genus Corythornis; species Corythornis vintsioides. The sequence continues at coordinate 2,778 of JAOEGS010013903.1, forward strand.
TAACAAAAATTAAAACATCAACATATTTATGAAATATATTAGATTGTATTAAAGGTGATGCCAAAGCTAACTAGGAAGATAACAGGTAAAATATTCAAGGAGTTTATGTCTCATACCTAGGTGCATGAGGTGCAAACTTCAAAATGTCCTCTGTGAAGGCCATGGCATCAGCTGAGCTCCTAAAACTGGTACCACACTTTGGTCTTTGTTAGGAGCTACAGAACTAGGGCTTGTTAGAAAAATTCACAGAGTGGAAAGAATAATATGGTGCTCAGCTTGGAGGATGGTGGGTATGTCAAATGTGTTGTGTTTTTTTAAGGCTGGAAATGGTCCTTTTTGAGTTACAATTCAGATGCATTTGTCAGGGCTGAAGTCAAAGGTTGGTAAAACCATCTTAATTCTCCCTACAACTCTGTAATGGGCATTTTAAGAGATCCCCTGCAGCCCATTTTCCCAGTAACAAAATCACCAACACACAGACTGTGGATCAGACCTCACTGGTTTTGAAGCCACAAAAGGTTGTAATATATTTTTGTTAAATAATAGAGCCAGGACTGAGGCAAGTCCTGTACAGTTGAAACTCATCCCCAAAAAGAGTTTTGCATCCCACTGCTGTGATCCAGGAATTGTGTCCTCCATGTACTCCCCCACCCAAAAAGTCTCCATCTCTGTCACTGTTCCTGTGCTGCCTCACTCTGCTCCCAAATCTGGCATCATGCTCCCCAGCATTTCCCCAGAAAACAGCTCTTTTTTTTTTTTTTTCTGTAAGATAAATTTTCTGTGCACCTGTAATACTACCTGAGCTGCCTTCTGCTGGAGTTGTGATACTGCTGCTGCTGAGGTTTTATTTACCTCAGACCACAAATGTTAATGATGACCAATTTATTCTTGCATGTGCTTAGAGACCTCTGTATCTCTTCTGTCAGTACAGAATTTATATGCAGCTGTCAGGAAACTCTCAGGAGTTCCCAAATTAATTCATAGACGATTGCATAGCTTCATGTCTGTACTCAATGCAGCAGAAGTGCTCAGTGTTTTCAAAATCTTCTCTAAAAACCAAACTTTGAAGCAAGGTTGTAAGCATTAGCTTTGTGCCGGTTAATGTACGCTTACCTTGCAAGTAGGAATATAGCACATGGAACAGTTCTTAGGAAATTAGAACTTTATAAACCAGCAATTAGGTAGGCTCAGAGATTAACAAATAACAATATAATGCAATATATAGGGTACTGTGTACAGCAAAGAACATATCACAAACACAGAGTAAGACAGAGATAACAGTGAATTAGAGATGCTAACAAATTCTTTATCTCCCAAGCCAGGACGAACCAAAGCTCTGATAGTACTGATGGGAGAAGCTTATTCAACTTGCTCTTAAGAACTTCATTGGTGGATTCAAGTTAAATGCCAATAGAGTTCAGATTAACTGCCAATAACCTCAGGTAGGGAGAAAAGTACTGATATCTATTTCACAGCTAGGCAAAAACCAATCTACAGATATACTTTCTTTGAACTATGTAAAAAACACATTTAATTCATTTGAGATATTGCCAATATATTGGAAAAGGAACTGAAGTATTTTAAAAATTGGCATGGTATTTATTTTAGAGAAGGGACTAACCAGCACAAATAAGTTCTGTATCCCAGAAGAAAGTTTGTATGGGGAAAAAGGAAATTTTTACCCACTATGGGAAAATTTTTACCCCCTACTCCAACATGGTTGATAAACACTCCAAACTTACAGGCTCATGCTGAAAAGATTATTCAAATATAAGTCATCTTTACATATTTTTATGTAACCTATATTGTCGTGCATTGGCAATGAAGTTATGAGAATTTGAGTTCTGAGAATTTTCCTAACATACTGCAGAGCCTCTTTAGATACTTCTAACTTTTATAGATATTATTATGGTTCTAATTGTTTCTTTATAAATGTATAAACATAAAAAAGAGAAGAGGAGGAGAGAGTTTTCTCTTGGGAACACTCTGACTAATAACTTGAGATTCAATAATTTTTTTAATTATGACTGTGGTCACTAGGGCAGCTTAAACAAACTCTAGAGACAGAATAAAATCCAGAGGGCTTTGATAAAATATCTTAGATACTCTTTAAACATTAAAAATTATCACCAGTGTTTAAAAGCTCTTCACATGAAAATATCTTTGACAGTAAGTCATAGGAAAGACTGAATATCAAGTAAAAAAAGTTCTGCAATCAGAAAGCAAGAGAGGCTACTACTAAAAGAACAAAGAATTAATTTATGCACCATTTATGCTAACTGGAACCTGTTGCTTATCTGCCAGTTGCTGGAGGAGGAGAGGAAGCGAGGAAGAGACGATTTTCTTCACCAAGATGCCAAGAAGCCTTTTTTTTTATTAATTTACAGCTCTTTTTATACCCTTTTAACCTCAAGGTAATTGGACAAGAAGCCATCCATCCCCTGGGCTGATTGGCTGGGGTGACACCACAGCCGTAGTCAAAACATCTCTCTACCGTTTTACAAAGAGCTGCCACCAAGGTCACAGCTGGTGGGAGTCTTTGCCATCCCACAAGAAGGAAAATTCCAGTTTTCCAAGAAGAAAAATTCCAGTAGTTATTTTAACATCCACAGGAACCTTTATCACTTCATTTATTGGTTTCTTTTTTTTAAGATGCTTACTTGAACAAAGAGATATTAATATTAGTAGTTCTTAAAAACATGGGAATTAATATCTAAAATAAAACCTGATGCCTTCTGAATACAGTGCCTTGTAACACCTGAAATAGGTACCAGAGACATACAGATGGCAGATGGAGATCTAACTAGAGAGTTTATGATTCTAAAAAGTCTTTAAAGATGTTTCAATTCTACAGATTACATTTAATAATGAGATTTCCTCCCTTAGTTGCATGTATTTCTATATAGGTTAAAGGAAAAACAAATGTATGCAGGTGTAATTTAATTTTATTGCTAGTTTAACTGACAGCAGAACATGACTTCTGAATATTTCTAAATAAAAAAGAAACACAACCCTTTAATATAACAGCTACTCAACACCAATAAAGTGCAAAATCTGAATGGAACCGATCTGTTACCTAAGTAGAAATCACTAAGTGACCTTAATGATTAACAAAAGAAACCAGTTACTGCAGCAGGCTGATTCCACATTGCCATCCCTCTGGTTGCTAGATGCTACCACAATTATATTTTCTATTCCCTTCCCAGGTCTGAATTTGCAACCAATCTGTTCTAAGCTAACTCTCAGAATTTCCCAACATTTCTGTGTTGGTAGTGCTGAGGTTGAGAAGGGACAAGCTTTGATCTGCATACCAAGAATGATGGCTGTGCTTGTTTTGACGTTTCTCATTGTAAACAGTCAATAAGTTAAGTGTAATAAGTTTAATAATTTGAGTTTTAATGACACCTGGTTTATAATTTTTTTTTTTTTTTGGTTGGTTGGTTGGTTCATGAGTAGTTTGTTTTTTGGTTGGGTTTTTTTTGTTGTTGCTGCTCCATTCCATAAGCAGCTTATCAATTTCTTGCCTCTTGGAAAGAGCTAAAGTTTGGGAGCACAGTTAACTTCTGTACCTCTTGATTTTCTTGCTCCTCCATGTGACTTGTTCTAGGAGAAGGAGCCCAAGTTGTATTCTGTTCAGCTTTGTCCTTTAGTCTCTTACTGGTTTTGATCACTCCATCCTTTTGCTGTAGAAATGGGTATTGTTTTACCAGATTGAAGGATGGACAGTTTTTTTACTTCATGCAACTGCTCTGTGAAAAATGCCATGTGAGGGACCACTTTAAAAACAGAAAGCCCTGGTTATGCTCGGAGTTATGCAGACTGAAATGTGTTCCTCTGTCCCCACTAGAGAAGTCTGGGACAGTACTAGTACCAAATAAGACAACAACAGTTGATGGCTTTCAGGAGTTTATCAGTGATCAAATAAGAACATTAAACTTGAAAATAATTTATTACTAGAGTGTGGTGATCCCTGTGGCATCCTGAGGAAACTTCAGGCTGTAGAAATGTGCTGACAAATATTGTTTCTCACTGCTTGTTTAAATCCTGAATTTTAAGTTACCATTCCCTTAAAATACATGGAATGTATTCCTAAAGTAACATGATACATTCACCTTTTGCTGTGCCTGAATCTTTACTTGAAAAATATTCAGAAGAGCAGGATGAAAAACAAAATTTGTTCATCACAGAAACTTTCCTAAGGCTTTTTGTGCAGTAAACAAATTGCTCCAGTTTTAACCAGCATTATCTTGCAGTCATTTTGTGAAGAAATATATGAATGTTCTCAGTCAATTTGAGGATTTAAATCAATTACAGTGATTACTAACACACTGCAATAAATCTGCCTTAGTGAAATGTGATTTCTAGTACTGAAAAAGCAGGATGATGACACTCCCCCCACTTTTACTGCCCAAAGAAGAGGAAAAAATCAAGAAAAACAGTCACATGCATGGTAAATTGATTAGTTCCATTACATTTCTCTTATATGAAGCATTTTCATACAAGCAATTTATAATTTATTAGATTGTTTGCACTGAGGTCCACTGCCTGAAAGCAACAATGATATGGAAATACTTTTGAACTTTAATTAAAATGGGATATAGCATAGCATTTCCACAGGTTCATCTTAAGATATGTGAAAACAAGATTAATAAATTAATTTGAGAAAAAAAATATGGACCATTATTTCAGTAGCCATAATAAAATATCTAACATTCAGGACTTGCCTAAAAATAGATTATGCCTATATTGCTTTTCAAATAATACCATCAATTTTGCATATAGATTAAAATATGTATGCTATGAGGGTATTGATCTAAAGGGGAAATCTGTGTATTTCAAATTAATATTCTTTGAATGAGTCATATAACCACATCCCTCCAGATTGCAGTGAATATAGATACCAATTGAAACAAAATAGTAACTTATCTTTATAACCTTCCGGTTGCCCAAAGAAATATTTTAGGCCATAACATAAATCTCATCACAACACTGTATTAAGGAACATCAGCACAATTTGTGTTTTTACCAAAGAACTTAAAAAAAAAAATAATTTGATAAATGTTCAGAAATGAAAATAAAAAAAATAATGAATTAATTTGATATAAGAGTGTAGAGTAGAAAATGTGGGGGGGATATCACATATTTCCCAAAAGATTAAGGGATATGTTTAGAGCTTTAAAGATTAAATTTTAGGAGGGTTTTCCTTAGAAATATGTATTGCTCTTGTTTTATTTTAATGCATAATACATTGGAGCTTCTTATTACTCCTGTAATTTCTGACACCCATCTTTGCCAGTTACAGAGGACAAGTATTTTGGAAAATAAACTATGTGTGCATTTGGTTCTATAACATCCAGAATGTATTTTCTGCCATATTTGGAGTTTATTATTAAAAAAACCAACCAACCAACCAAAGAGGAAAACAAAAACACTCAAAACTACAATCATAAGAAAACAGGACAAAACAAAACCAAGCAGACAAAAGATATTGCTGTAGGTATGAACAGTAATTCATCTAACATATTCTACTTAGGAAATAAAACATATGTACAGAAGAATCAAAGTCTAAGTTAAATAGTCTTTCTCTTAAAGTTTTTTTACGCTGTTTAAATTATCCTTTGGTAACAAGCAAGTTGTTTTGAAAGTCCATGCCCAGTATTTTGTTCCAATGTTTATTGAAATTTATCAGGTGTATGGGGAGTGATTTTCTCATATGTCTTGTGATGCCAGATTCTGATATTGTTGCAAGACAGTTTCATATATGAGCATTTCACTTTTTTGGACCTAGTGTCTTTTATTAGCAGCCCCCTGTTGTCATGCTGCTATAAAAGTTATACTAATGTATAGTATACTAATGTATAGTAATGTATAGCCTTTTTGAAATAAGGAAGAATCTGAAAATCTACATGCATAGCTTGATATAGCCAGCCATGGTTATATATTTCATTGTACTATGTGGAGCCTGCAGCCTTTGAAGCCAATAGCAGAGGTTACTTAGGCTAGCTATGATGTGTGAATGGAAGTAACCTATAAAGATGCCTTTTATTTCTCTCTTTGATCTGCCAGTCTTAAAGGAGTGGGACACTGCTCTCCAGAGGAAGGAACTCACATATGTAAGTGCTGGACTCTCAGATATATAGAAAAAGGATCTCAAGTTTCAGTTAAGTACTCTTCTTAGGAATGATTTATAATCTTAAAATAAAGGATTTGTTATGCCACAGGTGTAATAGAAAGAGTAAAAAGCATTTTGAATGATGATGAAAAGGCTAAATTCAAATAAGGAAACAAATGTTATTTTTGAAGCTTCTATTGGTTCATGGATCAGCTTTAGCTCAGAGTCATTGCTAGACTTCTAATATTGAGATTTCTACTTAGACTGTGATTGTACTCCTTCTCAGTAAGAATAAAACTCAGCTGCCAGCCTGGAACAAAAAGATAAGTACTTTCACTTTTCTCAGCACTTAGCAAAACACTCATGTAGTTTTGTGCTGACTATTTGGCATTTCTGATAGGCAGCTTAAAGAGACTCTTTATCAGACTTTTGAGAAGTGTTAGCAAATACCAATAGCTAAAGCATACTTAAAAATGGTTTACAGATATTCAGAAACTTTAAGTTTTTTACTTCTAATACTCAGAGAAGAATTCAGTTTCATTCCTGTGACTTCTGACATGAACAAGAACTCAAGGAGTCCCTACTCCATTAGTCCCCTATGATCAGTTCTCATACTGTTGGGTTTTGTTTGGATTATAACTGCATCCAAGGGCAGTAATCAGGACCATGCTCCCATGTCAGGAACAATGTCAACAGGTAGGAAAAAATGGTGTGTGAATAATTATTTTAGTCTAGTTACAGTGAAGCTCTGTACTATATCATGCTGTAGGTGCAGTGTAGATGTAGTTTTCTGGCTGTGGTGTGCAAACTCAAGTGAAGTGCTTAAATCAGATGTACTGACTCCCAGTGCAGGTTTCTGATGTATCTTATTTTAAAATAATGCATAAAATTGCCTTAATGAATCACATTTTATTTCATCTTTACATTGAAGTGAGATTTTCTGTTCACATGGAATTAATATTTCACATCTGGTGTACTGTGCTTCCACACTGCTGTGGAGAAGTACTTATTACTGCCCCAGAACACAAATCTTTCTAGTAACAAAGAACAGGAATGAAGACAATGGAAATATGAATAAGTTTACTGTCTGCGTAACATAATTTAATAAGATGCAGTTCAAGATTAACACATCCAACTCCTCATCCAGGTGTTTGCAGGCACATTAAGGGGCTGAACTCACACTATGGTGAATGGAGATCCACCCAATACAAGAGTTCTGCTAGCTGCAAAAGAAGGCTGACCAGCTAAATCCCTACCTAAGCTCACCAACCCCCCACTGACTGTTTTAATTCCAGTGCTGTAGTCCGAATTGAATCCTCCATGGAGGATAATCATGTTACTAACAAAATTGTTCAGGCAAAATCTTCAAAATAGGTTCATGGAAGTCTCCAAACCTTTCAGATGCACACTTGTGCCCAGAATTGCATGAATGGTAAAAAATAATAATAATAATAATAATAATAAAATCAGGACTTGTCAGTATTTGAGGGGTTTTTTTTTCCTGCAACCTCCTCACATTGATAGAAGAGGAGAGGTTGACTTTCTCTGCTGCCAGAACCACACCTGACCTATTTTCCAGTTTTCTTTCTAGGGACATATCTGTGTAATCATAACAGATGCACAAAAATTGTGGAACTGACAATTCTCGTTTCTATCATGAAGGAACCCTAAAGGAATAACTTCTCTGCTATTAGAAGTATTGAGTACAACAGAAGCAGCTGCCCAGTCACTGGAGATGGAGAGGATATGGATCCGTTCATATTATATCCATGTATTCATGACATTAATTAAAAATTTTTTATGAATGTGACAAAAAAAATCCCAATGGAGATGGAACTTCTTTCCTCTTCTTTTTTTTTTTTTTTTTTAAGAGCTTCCATTATTTTGGGAAATAGCAATTACAGGACCAGCAAGACAAAGGATACAAAGCCTTGGAGGGCTTGGAGAGAAACCTAGAATTACATCCATATTCAGTGCCACAACCAAATGATGTAAGAATATCCACACCAATGTTTATTTAAACTGCTTATCTGCTGGAGTAAGAGCCTGTTTCCAGTTCTAGTTTCCAAAGACTTTTCTTCATTAGACATTCAGACATTCTTCAGTTAGCAATTTTTGTGGTTGGGGAAGGAGAGGGAAAGGAAAAGGACAAAACAATCTTCTCAATATAAAGACAAAATTGTTCTAGTGTGTGATATTAAAGTAATTTTAAGTTTCAAAATGTCACTTATCTGGATCCACATTTTTATTGAGTCCTATTGTTAGTTCTGTTTCAAATGTTAAGTCACTTTGTCTTCATATCTGACTAGGTACTGCTGTGTTGTTGTGCTGTCAAGTGTCCAAAATATTCCATGTGATGAAGTCAGGATAAGCTGCAAACTGCTAATTAGAACTAAACATTAAGCACTGGACTGCTTTTTTATTTACTTTTACTTTACAAACAGCTTTTCCAATTCATAGATTCATAGATATTAGGGGTTGGAAGGGACCTAGAAAATCATCTAGTCCAACCCCCCTGCCTGAGCAGGATCACCTAGACCAA
>JAOEGS010013904.1:10926-50568 GCA_025447755.1 Corythornis vintsioides
TCCATCATTTTTGAAAGGTCCTGGAGAACAGGAGAGGTGCCTGAGGACTGGAGAAAGGCCAATGTTGTCCCAAACTTCAAGAAGGGCAAAAAGGAGGACCCGGGTAACTACAGGCCCGTCAGCCTGAGGACAGGTTTCTTTCACAGTAATCTCTGGTGTCCAAGTCTCACATGTCCACAGAAAGAGAGAGACCTTTATGCCACCACATAAAGGTGACTTCAGCTGTGTTTTCCCAACAAAACATGAAACACTTTGGGGAATACAGGTTGTTATCCACCCAGGCAGCAGGGTGGAAGAAAGACAATGATGACTCAAATGCTGAGTCAGCTTCTCACATGCATTTCTGTGAGTCACTCAAACATTCAGGAAGATAAAAAAGTATCAGGGAAAGATTTCTAGGGATTATTTTTTTTCCCTGATGTGCAGTTTGCAGCCTGAAATCCTATATATGAAATCACATACATGAACACAGCACCACAGCAAATTGGCAGTCCAAGTGCACATGCACAGCTATCCCAGGGTATAATCAACTCTACAGCAAAAATATTATTTAGGACTAAGGGCCTTCATTTAGGAAACACCAGTCCATATCTTCTTGTGAGTAATACATTTAAAAAATGACCACAGAAACGAAGCAGTTGATTTCTACAAATTTGCAAAGATCAGAAATATTTTTAACTTGCCTTGGCCTGTTTGTTGTCTTCTACTGTTGTTGAACTGAATATTTGTAACAACACATTCTTTCTTCTCAAGTTTCATCCTGGGATGAACTTTTCCCCTCTGACTTTCTTCCCTCACTCCATCTGGAGCATAGGCCACACCTTTCCCAATTTCACACATTCAAGATTGTATAGCAATTTGGTTTGATGACTTTATTTTATTTAGGAAGCATTTTTCCATTAAAGTGTTGCCCTTAATTACATAAAAGATAACCATATTTCACCTGTCAGGTGTCAGCCTCTCAGCAGATGCCATCTTGCCCCATCACTAATGATAATTTTACCAGAGGTCATTTTTGGAGGCTTACTGTCATTTCACTGACACAATAGAAAATGCTCATAAAAGCACGTCGTTTATGTATTAAGAATTTCCTGCAGCCTCACCAGTAATTTCACTGTACATTTGTAAAAGGAAAGCAGCAATAAATTTGTTGACTACAAAGCTAATTTCTCATCACCAGCAGGGATTTCACCCTGGGTATGCTTTAGTGACAGTGCATTTTTGCAGGATGTGATATTTCAGCCCTGTGATTCATTTTCACTCTAATCATACACTATCACATTCTATTCAGTTTTTATCCGGAATCATATCTATTCAGGCTCTTGTCCTTATCTGACCTTGATAAACTGATTGCGTTTGTGAAGCTTGCAATTTGCTCTTTAGACTCTTTTTCAGATGAGTTATTGGTTGAGCAGTTGGGCATACTTGGTTAATCTTCCTGTGCCTTTGGGCAAGAAATCATCTCTGCTGAAAGCTGCTGTGATGAAACTTAGAAAATGTTCTGCTTTACTAAGGGAGGGAGAAAAGGAGGGGGGTGGGGGATCCTTCAATGTCCTACTATTCATTTTTATTTTGTGGCATTGTTATATCTTCCAAAGAATTTAGAGTGTATTGTTCCCTTCTGAATAGCAGCTTATAGGAATATGTATGGTAGGTTCTTTACAAGATTTTTCTCTCCCCAAGGGAAAGACACTGCAACTTTCTGCTCATAATATTTATTCAAGTTTCTGCTGAAAAAAAGTTCTCTGACTTGCAGCACTAGGTGTTAAAAAAACTGTTCTGCTACACTAACAACTAACTTCCACATTAGACGTAAAAAATTACTGTTTCTTATCTCTGCTTAAGATCAGATTTCTTTTGTTAGATCTACAGAAAATATTGGCACTAGATGTTCACTGAACGTAACTATAAACATTTTTCATAAGTTTGAGAAGAATAGAAAGAGGGATGAAGATGCCAAACCTTGTGCCAGCTTCCCACCAGAATGGGAACAGATAGAAATGATATAAATGCTCTGACCAGCCTGTACCTCCTCTCAGACACTGCAATGGTTTGATCTCTTCTACGTTTTGGTAACATTTGTTTAGCTTGCCAGTAAAAAATATTGTCAGATGGTAAGTGAATCAAACCCTTTTATGTGTTTTGTCTCCCAGGAGCTAAGACTCACGGATGAAGTGTTGAATGTCTCTGTAAAAACATTCAACCAGAGTTTAAGAATTATGGACATCTTTGACATCACACGGGACACAGACAGCTCTCACTGTGGTGCTACAAAAGGAGGTCTGTAAATTCCTGTTTGACCAGACAAAGTGAGTTTGTTACTGTGAATTCACTGGCATCTGGGAAAAAGAACACAAGTAATTTGTATTCACATCTTAGAGCACTGCAGGAAAAAAAGCCTGCATCACCACTAACTAAAACAACCATGAAAAAGAACCAATCTTTCAGCAAACAAAACTCCTTTCAACACTCTCCTTCTTCACAATTAATGTGGAAATAGGATTTGCAACAACAGAGTAGAGGAGGTTCTGGTATCCTCCAATCCCTTCTTCAATAGAAGGAAGTACCTTTATAGGTTGCCTTCTGTTGTTAGTTTGGAAAAAAAATTATCTTAGATATGAAGACCTGTAACATAGGGGGTATTTACTAGCAGACAGACAGAGATGGGTAATGAATCAGGGATGTAGGACTGTATTCAAAGTAGCCTCTTTCAAATATTGAAAGAAAGAATCTAAAAGGAGAAACAGACAATTAGCAGAGGGCAGTGTCCTACCTCTGCCATGATGCAAAGCTTGGTCTTCTACACTGCATAAAAACGTAATAAGAAGATGGTATTTGAGTTAACTGAGTGATTCCTGTCATCCAGAAGGAAAAATGCTTCAGAGAAGAAATGAAATTTCTGCCAGTATCACCAGTGTCTTATTAGAACTAATTATTTAGTGTAAATATTGCATAAGCATAATTTTAATTATATAGACACACGCTTTATAATTAACAGTGCTTTAGGGAAAAACACCCAAAACAAACAACAAACAAGCCTTAGTCTGCCACTGACAAATGCAAGAATTCCTATTGCGAGTCAATCTTTAGCAGGTAACAGCTGACGCCTCCTCTGCAGGGAAGCTCCTGCAGTTTCAGGCACTGTGATTATTACCAGTACTTCAGAAACACAGAACTACTATTTACAAGCAAGCACAGACCCTGGGCTTCATTCTGTTAGTTGTTACATTATTAGTGCTTTACCTTCTTCAGTGATTACCCTAAAGAAGGTTGACAGGGCTGGGCTGGCAGGACTACCAGTAAATGGGAGGAAGAAATATAATTCTATTGAAAAAATAGAATATGTTTTTCCCTTTGAATTTCAAAACATGTCACCTCATTGGGCCAAAGCTTCTTTTCCTGAAAACACATTCAGGGAAGTTTATGATAATTTATATAAGTAATTTAGATGAATGTATGAATACCTGCAAATATTTTCAATCAATAAACTTGAAGACCACTTGACATTGCTAACAAAAGCATCTGATAAAACACTGGTTGCTGGGTAAAACCCTCAGGACAACCATAATGAAAAATTATCAGCTTTGTCTTTTGGGAAAATACAGTGAACATTTTCCAACCTTAGGTTTAAAGATAAAATTGAAAAAACAAAACCACCAAATCCACACCTTTTGATACTAGGCTTTCCAGTAGGATACTAGAAAAATACACAAAGTACCTAGCCTAAGAATTCAGGAAACTTTTCCTTCATCTGTTTTGCTCAGCTGCTCAACAACTTTACAGCCACATGCAGCAAAGAAACATGAAGGAAAAGCATGGAGATTTCACTTAGCATGAAAGCAAGATGAAAAATGAAGCATTACAACAGCCAAAATAGATAACAAGAAGGTCTGTTGCATGTCTGGCCTTCTGCTTGCCAAAAGAACTGGAAGCCTTAATTATGATTCATGGAGTCATTAATTCTTTTTAGGCATGAAAGTTAATGGAATAATGATTTTTAATTGCTGTGGGATGATTCCTGATGTGCCTAAACAAAAATAGTACTGACGATGTGTAATGTATAAAAAACATTTCAAGAAAAGGAGCCTCATTGATTTGAAAGTAAACTTAAGGACTAAGTGTACTTAGGCACTCAGTGTACTAAGGCACACTAAGCAGTACCTTTTATGGTTTCAGTTCAGAACACAGGCACTCAGAAGCCCATGCTCCCAGAACCACAACCAAACTGCAGCTGAAACTGAAGGGCCACTTTTGCTTCTTCTGCCTGATTTACATGAAAATAATAATTTGCACCAGTTCTTTTTATGTTCTTTCTCCTTGATAGCTGCCTGAGAGCTGGTGGAAGCTGCAAGGCTTTCAGTGGTGGAGATGAAAACCTTGGCATTAGGGGCAGCCCCTGCTTAGCTGCAGAGTGCCTTTGGATTAAAGCACACCAGCAGCAACTTGCTGGCAAAATTCATGGGGATTGATTCAGTTCAGCAGTAATCTTGTGTTCTTTCTGTTCTCATTCAATTGAAGTAATTTGAGCTAATTAAAAAAACATGTTGGTTTCATTTGGATATAAGACATAACACTTTCCAAAATGAGATTTGATTAAAACATATGAAACTATGAGGATTTGTACAAAACAGCTCTACAGCCTGCTTGTATTTTTCTGCATTGAAAAGTATAAATCTAAGCTGAGTCCTCTTCTACCTTATTTTTTTATTCCTGTCTATTTCTGTGCCCCGTGGAGCCTGTGATATATAGAACTTCTTAATGTTTGCCCCTGCAATTTTTTTTTCCATTCCCCTCTACTTCTGTCCTCTCCCTCCAGTCCCTTTTTGGTTTGCTTTATGGATCCAAAAAGGCTTCTTGACACAGTGATATTTGACTGCTGCTACTAGACTTGATTAAGCATTAATCTATTTATTTCCCTGGAGTTACGGACCATTCCTTCTCCTTTCTGATGCTTCCAGTGTAGGAGACAATATCTTGACTAGTCAATGGAAAATCCAAGGCACCTCTACACCGTAGTTTGTTTTCCTCCTTGAACTGCCTACTTCAGGATGAGACATTGCAGAGTGGAAGAGGAAGAAGGATTTGAAAGTGTTTCTTACAGACCTCTCTGAGTTCACAGCAGATACAGAATCACTGCAAGCTGCACAGGGGCAAGCATTAACCCTGGGATCATCTTGTACCAAGGCTTGGCCACTGCAAGCAGATTCAGTGTCACAGATGGTCTTCAGCAAACTTAGAGACCAAGGTTACCAACACTACAAGAAAAAAACTGATTACTTCAGACACTTTTTAAAAGCAGGCATTAGAGACAGAGGAAAAAAATGCTAGTTCTTAAGCTCGGTTTACTTTGACATGAAAAGCAGAGTTGCCATCAGCACTCTCTGCCTCTAATGGATCAAGTTAGCAGGACTCCTTAAAATTTCTGTTAAGTCTCTAGAGAAATGCAGCTAACAGCATCTGCCTTGCATTGTACTAGGTCTTCTGTCAGCAATGAGCAATGGTGATCCACATGCTTAGTGACTCCTGATTTTGCTGGCAAGATACAGACCCCCACCTTTTCTGTGAACCCAGTATTGAAGGTAAAGGAGATAATGGATAAAAAGAATGATTTGATCACCATGTACTGTTTACTTACAGTGGCCTGAAAATAATCACTGAGTAGCAATGGGTGAACTACTTAATTTTGAGAGAATGTCTATATAAAACCTAAGTTATCTTAGTTCTACATCCCCTCAACTAATGATAATTTTCTAATTCAGCTATTTTAACCATCATATATAAAACAAACTGTGCCAAAAATACAGGTGGCAGCTATAAAGGTTTGTCCAGAGAACTGAAGATACATCTATAGATCAGTAAGGGATTATTACTCAACTGAGGTATTTTAAATTTTATTTTATTTTGAATATTTCAAAGAATGGAGATTCCACAGCCTTCCCAGGCAACCTGTTCTGGTCCTGACCTCTCTCATAGGGAAAAAAACCCAATATAATCCTAACATCTAATTAAAATTTCCAGTGTTGCAACTGAGGGTTGTTTTCTCTCGTCCCACTGTGCACCTTTAAGGAGAATTTGGCACCTTCCAGAAAGCTTCCATTGGGTATTTATAGACAGTAATAGGATCTCAGTAAAGCCCTCTCTTTTCAAATTAAACAGTGTACTCAGCCTCTCCTTCTACATCATTTACATAAACATAACTGGGTGAAATAGGCAAATAAAAAACTGAATTAAATATGTATTTACTGTTATGCACTTGGATTAAAAAAGTGATTGGCTGATAAACTACTCTTCCTTCTATATTCAATGCAGAGAATATACGACCATGAGCAATTTCAGAATCAAATTTGTGTCTAAATTTAATGCATTTCAATTTTTAATCATGAAGAATAATATCTTCAAAAATGAGTGGAAATTCTTTGCTGTCTACTAATCTTGTAGACCTGATGCTGCTCATACATCCAGTCACTTTATTCCTACTCACAGGTTTTGCTTTGCTTAAGAAGAAATCACAAAAGGGAAAACAAAACAAAACAAAATTTAATTGGCACTTTTAAACATTTGTGGGCAGTTCAAAGACATTGTAACTACTTTATCTACTTGGTCTAAATGAAAGGTTTTTCTTTCAATTTGTCAGGTGGTGACATTTACTGGACACTCATGTCAGCACTGACATGATCAAGGGCTCCAAAAGATGGATTCATGGCCAGTTAGAAGCTTCCAATATGATGACCATAAGGCTAATATTAGAAAGAATTCTGGAATTCCCTGCACATGTTTCTTCAACAATTAAAGAAAGAAGCATTAATGATTCTCTGGGATTTGTGTTGCAATTGTCTAGGGGCTGAAATGATCTGCCTTTTATATGTCTAGAAAAAGCAACATCCATCCTCTCAATAGACGTGTCAACAAGAGCAGGGAAATAACTGATCATACAAACTCAACTGGAAAGATTTCCTTTTGGGATGAATAATAAGAAAGATTAAGAATGAAGCAGAAATGGCTGATGGAGCACATAGTCAGAGGTAAGCACAGGAAACCTATGAATCCAGTAAAGAAAAGAAATTTTCTTCAGGAAATTGAAATGAAATATTCTAAACCAAAACTTTAAAAATCCCATTAGGCATTGCATACTGTATTTTGTTATCCATGAGTTAATGCTCACAAATGAAAGCCTGTAAATAACAGCAGCCTTTGAGGAAAGCTCCTCAATCTCCACTCATCCAGCAGCATTATTATTATTTAATCTTTATATTATTTTGCTATTCATGAATGCTACTTAATCACTGCCACACAAGCTTGTGCAAACATTCCTAAGAATAAATTGTTTCATAAACACATAAATCAAGGTTATAGTTTACTGACAGCAGTTACAGAAGTCTTCCTGCTGGATTTCTTTGAAATCTGTGTCTCACTTCCATAGATTGGATTTGTCAACCCTCGTCTTCTACTAAAAAGAGGATCACTTATTAACTTGTGATCAAGGTGAAGAGACTTTTCAGTAAAGAGAGTCCTACTGGTTATGAATTATGAGATAAATTTTGTTTGTGAGAGGTAGTTGAGGACAATTCTTTCATTATATTTATTTTCCAAAAAAAAGCCTAGTGTCCTCTGCACTTTTTCACTGTACTCTGTTATTAGACCTCCCTTGTCTGTCCACAGGCATCTGGGAAGGAACTGATCCCTGTCTTTAAGGCTGTCCTCTTTCTCCCCCTGCTTCTCAGTGAATGTCTTAGATAAAATGAGAGCAAGGAAAAGATCAATCTTATTAACACTAAGAGAGGCAAGCAGAATATAAAAGCATTCCCAAACCTTTTACTGGATATATGGTATAGACAATGCAAGGGGAAAACAACTCCAGCCATTGTGGAACTGCATAGGTAATCACTCACAAAGTAGTGGCTGCCTAAGTTAAAAAAGATGCCCTTTCAATATTTTATATATATCTATATGAAATTATATTTATATATAAATATATATATGTATGAGACACTGAAACAAAACCAAAACAAAACAAAACCAAACAAACCCCAGCAATGCTTCTCTGATGGATGCCATGCCTTCCTCTCAAACATGCTTTCCTTTCAACTGGTTAATTGTCTCAGACTGGGAAACAACTACATTTGTGCTGCTTCTGGAGATAACCAGCTTGTGGGTCTCTGCTCCAGGCTTCATTGTGTGATGCAGACTTAACCACCTGCTTTCACTCCTGCCTTACCCAGAGAGTCAATCTAGATAATTTACAGGGTAGTCACAATCCTAGAGTGCATTTACAATACACAAGAAAATATATTTTTACTTTGACATATGAGAAAATAATCATAGTTCACTTACCTGGGAATGTGATGGACAATCCCAGCAGATATAACAGAATGATTAAACTATTTAAAGCACACATTAGGTGACACAACCATACCCAAGATGGAAAAACAAGACAGCAACTAAAGTGATCCTGGATTCCCTGTTCTCTCATATTTCCCATGCTTGGTTTAATAAAAAGGGCATAGACTCAGATTTTGGCAGCTCTGTGTGCTGCAGAGACTCTCTGCTGACTGACTTCTTTGTTCAAGGCAATAGAACCTAGAAAAGCAGTCAATGATGATATTTGATTCTCATTTATGTTCTATATGTCTCAATATCTCTCACCTTTTGACCTGACTGATCCATGTTGGTTAAGAAAATCCTACAGTCAGTAATGAGGACGGCCAATTCCTTTTTCTGAAAGGTCAAGCTCAGAAACAAAACCCACTTGTGTTTTTCTAAAGTGCTGGGGAAAAAAAACCCACATTCCCTTCACTCCATTCTGACCCCAGGCCAAGACTGATCTGGAGAGAATAACTGCAAGTTAGAACTGGTGCAAGAGACTTCCAGAATTCATGATCCAAGGGGTCTACGAATAGCCTGTAATAGGAATTATCTTGTTGAGCATTTACAGTTATTGAGAGAACCACTTATTCTGTGATATGAGCAGTTGTGAATATAAATGCTTCAGTTTAAGGCTTAATTTGAATTTCCACACTTTCTATGTTTTTCAGGGGTTTCTATCTTTATGGGTAAGACACTGCCACAGATATCTTCTGAAGACAGAAACCAGGATATGTTTTGCCTGCAGTGGATACACATTTTACACCCCAGGGTACAGAGATCCAGGGAGGCAATCTGTGAATGAGTCTGCCCTGAGGTGTATGGTACAGCCTTTGGGAGCAGGGATAGTGAGAAAGACTCTTTGCAACAAGCAGTGGTAGTTCAGGGGCCAAGGCCTGCAGAGTCTGTATCCACACTTCTCCCCTGGTACAGAGCCCAGCATCTCATCCAGGGCAGGATTTAACCTCAAGCTGGGATACAGGTATTCTGCAACACAACGCTTCCAGCATTCTTGAAGATTTTGGGTCAGCTTTGTCTGTCTGTAGTAATGGCTTGAACTTTCTTTTTTATTACTAAGCTGGGAGCAAAAAGCAGAATATTCTGAGGAAAACTATTTTTCAAACATTTGGAGATAAGAGAGGTGTAAGATTCAGAATTTGATTCCCTTCAAGCGTCTCAGTGCAAATGATTGACAAATCACAGCTCCCTTAGACTGAAATATAGAGTAAATGGATGAAACCTGAATAATTAATGACTTGAAACAGAATGAGTCAGTGTTTTTACAAACCACCTGGCACTAATTTTAAATAAAAGGCATGCTAATATTTGTAGAAAAAAAAAAAGAAAAAAAAAAGGATCCTCTAAGTGTTTCAAGCCAATGATCTGAACATCTGGCTAGGAAAACTTATGTTTGAGCTTGGGACAATTAGGTTAAACAAAACTGTCTCTGGGGTAGAGAGGACTTGAACAGAGTCAGCATATTGCACACCTGAGCCACAACATGGCTGAGTAAAGAAATTCCTGGAGAACTTAAGGTGCTAATACATACACGTAAAGCTGAAAATAAAATATAACTCTTGTGCTATCCACATTAAAGAGAAATATGTATCTCTTATTATCAGTATGGAGCTGCTTCTTCCTGAGTGCAACAACAGACTTCTTGCTCCTTCCAAGCAGCCTCCAGAAGCCTCCTTCAGACAGAAATGAATGGTCCACAGGCAGCCAGGGGAATTGGGGACACTGAGGGGATCCAGCTAATCATGTTCAGCCTACTGAAAACAACTAAGAGCAAACCCCATGTGGCAGCAAAACTACCAGAGAAACTGCAAAGCATTAAGGAAGAAACAGTCCCCAGAAAGAAAACCTCACACTTAGTAATCATGATGAAAACCTTAGGATTCACCTACCTCTATGATTTTTACTTTCATTCTTTTCTATTTCTCAACCTCTTCTTTTTTTTTCTTGTTTGTTTATTCCCCCCATGCCTTTTTATTTTCTTTACAGAAAAGTGAGTTGTCTACAAACATCTACAAAACAGAGTCTTAAAGTGGGCTTCCTATCCCTCTCTCTTTTTTTCCAGATGTCTGAAAATCCATGTGCACAACTAAGCAGAGTGCACACAAAAAAATTCCTGCTTTTTGGAGATATTGATTCTAGGCTTTGAAGGGATTATTCTGTTCTGTATGCAGAAGCAAATAGTGTTTTTCTTCACTATTGTGAGCTTTCCCTTATTGTATTCTGTGTTCCACACAAAACTGACCTAACAGTTATTGAACAACAAAAAATCCAAGCAGAAGAGCAATTGCTCTGAAATATTTTCATTAAAAATATGAAAACCTAAATCTGAATAAACATGAACAAGAAAACCTCTTTCACTTCCCAAATCCATTATTCACTGTAGTATTACCACAAAACTGTGGACCATCCAAGTTTTACATTGACTTATTCTGTAGAACAAAAAAAAAAGTCATAACTACAGCCTCATGCATTGAAAAAAATTAAAATCAATCCTATGGAATAAGGGTTTATGGTTGCAGATGTAAATTGTTTGCAATAAACCTAATTCATCTCTCCCAGCCTTTTTATTCTAGATATTGCTGTTTGATTTGTTGTATTAAAGAGAGGCAGAGATTATGATTAAGAATTAATATTATCTGATAAATAACATGTATATAAATGTGTCACAGTGCATTTAAATCAATGTTAACCTTTCTCCTTTAGTTAGATCTGGAGATCTCCAAACATATTCCTTTTAAGTGAGAAAGTGATAAGCAATGTACAAAATTAATATCCTAATTTATTTAATGTCATTTCAATGGCTTCAATTTTTTTTTTTTGTCTTAAAAAAATGCCAAGTTCAGTTGAAGATAAGTGTTGGCTATTGTTGTAAGTACATCTTTTGTGCTCAAAGTTACTAACAAAATGTTAATCAGGCTTCTTTCCTGTGCAGTGCTATTAGCTATCGCTTCAAAGCAGAGCCCCTAAGATTTAAAGACAGTTTTTGAACAGTCAAGACCTCCCTGTGGCATTAGAAATTACACTCACTTTTTCTTTTCCCTTTTCTCAGACTGCTTATTCCATTAGGAGTAATTTACTCTAATTAGAGGCTGTGTGTTCTGAAATGGCAACTGTTTCTTCAGGAGAAGTTAAATGATACTGTGTCACTAGTTGCTATGCCCCTATCAACTTCATAAGCAAACTTTAAACCTGAATAAATTAAACCTACAAACACAGCATTTGTCAAAGGGGATGAGGCAACTGGTCTGTCACAGTGCCCTGCCTGCTACTGGCAATGATCAAACACTTCATGCTCTTGAGAAAGACAAAATATGCCTAGTGCACCCAAGGCAATATTCTTTATAGGGGAGGAAAAATGCCTTCCTGACCTCTGTAGGTGATGGATTGTCTCCCTGAAGCATAAGGTTTTATTATGACTTGGCATTTGTTTTTTTTATCAGAGTGGTTATGGATGTCAAGTCATGATTACTTACATCTTAAAGTAAATATATGCTCTTTATTAAACTTGATTCGTGCCAAGGCAACAAGTTAGCTTGAAGTGGCTAATGCAAAAATACTTGATTTCAAAATAATCAAAACTAACATATATAAAAGAGGGCAGGACCTAAGGACACTCTGGGGTAAATTGTCACTTTTTTCCCCATAATTTTCCATTGCTCTGACTGCTTTATTATGTGAGGGGGTTTTGGTATTTGGGTTTGGTTTGTTTCTTTCCTTTTTTGTTTGTTTGGTTTTTGTTTTGTTTCCCTATATAACAGATCCTCATTGAACAAGCACATTCCTTGGACATGCTCTTCATTTCATTTACATCTCTGTGAGATGCTGGATGCTGTTTCAGTCACAGCAACATTTGCCTTCAAGTCATACGATCACAGATATAAGACAAGCAAGAGAGTAACATTATTTGGTTCACAATGAAATCACTGTGATTTCATTGCTTTCTGGCTTTTCTTAATTTTCTTATTTAATAGGACCCTCTCTGGGTTAATATTTAGCTAAACTGTCACAAACAACACAAATCATGTCAAACACAAAAATCCCACAAGAAAACTTATTTGGAAGAGTGATTCTCTTTGTCCTCCTCCCATGACTTCTCATTTTTCAGAGTAAAAAAAAAATAAAAATTATCATTATTTCAATTATTCTCACCTATGAGCATTATTCTCAGCTTGGTTGAATTTCATAAGGGACATCAAGGACAGAGGTCTCCACATCTGTGTAGCTTTGGTTTTTAGTTGCTCAGTCATGTTAATTAAGTAAAACAACTTACAGCCCTGTTATTAATAAACATCTGACTTACTGCCTCCTTTCTCATCCAGATCATTATCTTATATATTACTCAGTATTGACCTTAGCTCCATCACTGATTTTTTTTTCAAGTTGAAGATACAAAATTGCTTTGTTCTGCTCTCAGTTACAGTCTTCTGTCTTAAAATACTATTTTCTTTAAAAAAAAATAATTATCCTATGTCAACAATGATTTACAATCTTTACAGCTTTTATTTTATAAAAAAAGATCAAAAGTAACTGTATTTTAGACCTCAGCTTTACTTTTTCTTTAAAGTAGAAGACTGAGAAAACCAATTTAAAAAGATGGTTTTTGTTACATAAACAGCATTGTATTATATTAGATCTCTAAAATTTCAGTATTCAATGATCAAAAGACAGCTATGTCTTTTTTTCTTCAGTTTTTCCTTATTTTCTTAGATTCTTAACTGTTGAGTTTGATTTCAGGGTTTGTGTTTCTTGTTTTTTAGTGAAACTGCTGGACTCAGAACTGTGGAAAAAGAACTCTGCTTTTAAATTAAGAGTTGGCACTTCTCTATTTTTTCTTGAATAGCACATACAAAGGGAGGAGGTTTAAACAGTTGGTTAAGAAAATGAGAAACAGCTTTTAAAGATGAAAGCATCTCGGTAATAGTTGTAATAATTCTATAAAAGAGAGGTGTAATTATGGCTAGTCCAGAAAAAGTGCCAGTGGAAAGGCTGTCACTGGCATTATTTAGAAAGAAGAAAATAATATTTCAGAATGAAAAGGCACTAACTCAGAAGCAGTTGCAAAGTTCTGTAAAATCACTGGCACTGAGAAGCACATTAAGAATGCCACATATCTTTTTTTTCTTAGAACAAGAAAATACATTTAACTTACTTTGCAGGGTAACAGATCTTTGATGCTATTTCCTTGGTGCACACTGTTTCATCACTTTTAGAAGTGCACAGATTCACTTTCAAAAGTTCGTGCAGTGCCTAGGGCTTTGAAAAACTGCTAACACATTTGGTGGGGCTGTTGTCATTCTGAGAGGGGTGAGCAAATAATTTGTAGCATGAATAGGTGAGCTAAACTACCCACACTTATGCTGGGGGACTTGTATTATGCATTAAAATCTTGTAGCAAATGTTAGGGGGTTCTCAGTACTTACAGAATGCAAAACATTGAACACCTTCAGACTTTATCTTGCATGAATAACTGTTCATATGCACAGGAACATGTCACATGAATGTACATCTGAATACGTATTGACAATGTACAGGAGCAATTTGCAGCAATCCCTGCACTGGTATGATAGAGAGCACATCAGTTTTTCTTAAACTGTACTTCTGGGTATCTCAATTTAAAAACAAAAGTAACCCCAAACCAGACTCATTATATAAAATATAATGAAAGGTGAAGTGGACAAAGGAGCATGGTCTTGATCATGTTTGTTGTCTAAATTACACATAGGAAGTTCCAAGTGAAGCTTTCTCACTTAAAAAGCAGAACCTGCACAAATTTTAACCACAGGAAAGCTCAATCTATTTCCAGCTACTGGAACCACTTCTTTGCTTTCTAGACATCAGCTCAGAAGATACTTTGCAAAAAAAATTGTCAGGGGTGTAAGTTAATTAGATAATATGCATCATCTGTCTCCATTAAAAGAATACAAGGGCTCTCTAAGGAGCCTGTGTAGTGATCTGCAAAAATTAAAAATCAACATAGGTATTCAATAAATGCACACAGATTGTTATTATTGTCCTATTCCTAGCTATCATATTTAAATGCCAAAAATATATTTTTCCCTTTTATTTCCCAAATCAATCCTATTTTCACTATTTACTATTGACAATAGGACAATGTATATGCAAAGACAGCTAACTGCAAGCAGTGTGCTTCATCTCACTTAATTTAAGCCCTCTGTGAGACACACAGACCCAGAGGGCAATGCTTTATGCCTTAGGTGCCAGTACCAGCCTGAACCAAATTGCTTTTGGAGGTCCCATCTTGCTCTGATCACTGAGGCAGCAAGCATAGATAACTAGAGTAACCTACTAAATTTCTGGATTATTACAATTAAGTGAGCTGAAGCCTGCCCTTTGTGATAGAAGTTGGGTATTTTAAATAAAAATAAACATAGTTGATGATGACAGATACATTTCATAGGGTGTCAAGTTTGCCAAGCACAGAGACAGTGCAATTTCCCTAGTGCTGAATATTCTCTTATATTTGAATGTGAAAAAAGCACCTTGTAGCAACACTATATATTATATTAGCAGCTCTTAAAAGTCACAAAGACCTTTAGGCAAGATGCAGGGGGCCACATCCTGAAAGCACTGCCTGTCCTTGGTGACCCCAGGACTGCATTAGTAAGTCTCTCCCTTGCCTTGAAAGAAGGGTGACTGCAGATGCTCTGCAATGGAACACACTCTTTAATAAAGAATGAACCCAATAGCAGAGTGACTCACAAAACACAGCAACAAAGATAAAATGCACAAAGCCAATTTTTCAAACTTGTAGAACACCCAGAGGTATGAAAAGATAATACCCAGTAAAGAAAGCATTCAGCATATTTGGATGTAATTCAGCTTGCCTGGTATCTCTGCTTATTGCTTTGATGGAAAGCTGATGAATGTTAGCATCTAACCTGCTGGTACTTTATGCTGTAGCACTGAACCAGGGAAGTCATTAATTCACATGGTGACTATTGAAGCCAGGCTGTAATAACTCATAAATGATATATACACCATTATTTGCTTCTTAGAAAGGGGATTATCATATGGAAACCCAAATATTGGCTTCAAGTAGGAAAAAAGGACTCAGAATATGCAAAGAAGCCAGTTTGTAAATGTGGGAGACTAAAGAAAGAACACATGAAAGTGACATTTAATTATTTGTTGCAGACAATTCATACTTGGGCATAAAGCAACAAACAGCTCTGCCTTGGTGGCCAGTTCCCATCACTTGAATTGAGCTGTCAGCAGCTCCTGCATGATCATGGAGCTAACCTAGCTGAGAAGCAATCCTGCAGAAAAGCTCAGAAAACCTGGGTTTGCAAGTGGATCTCAAAATCTCCTTGGCACATGGAGCAGCCTCACGAGTGCTGAGATGTGCAGCAGGATCTGTCAGGGGACTGCTGGCTTCAAGCAGCCAGCCTGGAGGGACTGGGAGACAGGCTGAGGTGAGGAATGCTTCCTACTAGGGAAGCATGCTGGTGTTTGCTGGGAGAGGGTGTGCTTATGAAGGAAAGTAATGCATACGTACAGGAATCCTTTCTGTAGCTTCATTATTGATACAGGCACTGCTTGCCTCTAACAACTTTGATACTTGCTTGGCTGCTTAATGCTTGCAGTCACACACACTGCAATTATTCCTCTTTCCTTTTGTTCAAATTTCATACTCTCCAGTAGATAAATTATCTTGAAGCTAGTAAGATTCTGTAAAAGCTGAATAAATCAATCTGCAAGTTACCTTTCTGTTTCAGTGGGGCATTTCTCTAGATGTAATACAGCCAACTATTAATTCAGGAGCAAACTCAGCCTTATGCTTTAAGTCTCAAATGATATACTTCAGAATAGGTACAGGCAAGGGGTGCATGTATATGTATTTGTAGATGTATAGCTATCTCTGTACGTTTGTATTTATAAAACAGCTCATGTTCTATTGGTTGTTAAGTATTCTCAAATCTAAGAAATAAACAGCAGAACATTAATTATTTTAAAATCGAATACATCAGTCTCATAATTAATCCAAATTCGATCAGTGACTTCCAGATTCACTCATTTAAGAAATTTATTTTTCCCTATGTTAAGTGTATTTCTTTTCCTTATCACTTCAAGTATCACTGAATTCTTTGGTTGTCCTTTCCTGAGCTGTATAGAGAGCATCATTCTCCTCTCCTATGGCAATTCCCTGCTTAGCTGCCTGTATCACCTTCAAAACTTTATTTTAAAACTTACCTAATTAGCCTTTGATCCACTAATTGGCTATTATCTGCAGACCTCTTTGTTCTTTCTTGCACATACAATTTTGTCCCTTTCATTATAGGAACACAGAACTTGTCATACTGGGACAAAACACTGGGTCACCCAGTCTCACATCTTCTCTCTCACTGGAGCAAAAGATGAGACACCTCAAGCAGGTGCTCAGCACCCTCAGCCTGCTCCTGTCATTCTCTCCTGTGCAAAGCTTCCACTGAAATAAAAGGCAGGTAATATTTTTCCTGTGGCTGCAGCTGTACACAGAACAGATGTCTTCACTGAACTCTCCACTGTGACATTTAAACATTTTTTTCCCCTTAGAGGTTACATTTAATTCAGAACTTAATCATGTTAAAAATAGTGTAGATGTCATTTCCAAACAGCTTTATGCATTGATTTGGTTACTATGCCCCCTAATGCTGCTACTTACAGGTCGGTTATCCAGGGATAAAGGTTTTTTTTAGGAAAGAGGCAAAACTAAGTTATAAACTTCTTTCCAGATGAGACATCATAGAATCATAGAAAGGCTAGGGCTGGAAGGGACCTCCAAAGGGCATCTAGTGCAGCCCCCCTGTAGTGAGCAGGGCTACCCTCAACTAGCCCAGGCTGCTCAGAGCCTTGGCCAACCTCACCTGAAATATCTCCAGGGATGGGGCCTCCACCACCTCCCTGGGGAGCCTGTTCCACTGATCCACCACCCTCAAGGTAGTGGGGGAGGTCTGTTCACTGGAGGTTTGTAAAACGTAATTGGACAGGGTTCTAAATAATCTCATCTAGGGTCCTTTTCCCACAAAAGTCTGGACCAAATGATCTCTTGGGGTGTCTTTAAACATGGGCTGTTCTGTGACTGATTCTATGATTTAAGAAAAGATGTAGGAGGAAAGGGAGAAGAAAAAGGAAAAGAAATAAAGGGGAAGAGGAAAAAGAAAAAAAAAGAAAAACCAAAGCAATATTTTTTCCAACACAGCAACGTAGAGCACTGCAACAGACACTACTCAGAAAAATACAGTTCTCTGCAGTGCTTCATCCATGCAAAGGGTGAAATGACTGCTAGCAGTGCTTGTGCTTAATTTGAACTCTTAAATAAAACAAAATCTGAACACCTTCTGGTTGCCAGGGCTGAATAATTCCAGAGACCTTGCCATAGATTCTGTAGGTCATTATACTAATTTAAATTCACAATCCTTTCATCTCTGCTTTGAATGTAAAGTACCTCACTCTCATCTGTGCTGCATTTCCTTTTCTATGTTTTTAATAGCTAGCTTCAGTTATTTCCCTCTTTAGTGCCTCAGAATTCATTCTCTCCTTGACTATCATTTTGTTCTGAAAAGAAAGCTGAGCTACCCTAATTCAAGATTATAAACAGAGAAACTACAGGGATAAATTTAGTATCCTTTAACTTAAACTAAATTTATTTCCAATTATGACAAGGGAAAAGTTGAACTTAATCCAAAATACATTATTTTTAACATAAAATTAGATGGAGGTTTCAGCTGAGTCATTGTTACTCTATGCATGCATGTGTGTCTGTGTGAATACTGGATCCCTAGCAAATACAAAGCAGTATGACTTTGTTTGGCCAAAGGTGAATTCAGCTCAGTTGAGCTACTAAGTGAGCAAGAAATATCTTAAACTGATTAAAACTTGACTAAATTATAAAGCTTCTTTATGTGCTCTTCCCTTTTCACAAAGATGTTCAAGTGTAGGTGGGTGAAGTTGTTCTTATCTGCGGGAAGACACAGGGCAGTGAGGGCTGCTGCTGGTCTTAGGGGATGGTCATTCTGGGAGCTAAGTAGCCCCTGACCAGCCCTCAACTCCTGTGTCACCATATGGTACATCAGAATCACTCTTCTTTCTGTCTTGGAATGCTTCTGGAGCTTTCTTTTCCCTAACTGCCCCATCCAGGCTGTGCCCATGTTCTTTAGCTATGTTAGAACCAGAAGACAACATCTTCAACTTTTTCAATATGTGGATTGCAGAAAAGGAAGACAGGCACTCTTATTCTAAGTATTAATGCTAATTAATAAGAAGACTAGTAGGACTATAAAGACAATAACCTTGAACAAAAAATATGGTGCCATATTGGCAATAATAGAAACAGAAGCCCCAGAAAACACCCAGAGTAAAAGTGTATTGGAAATGGGGTAGAAACCTAGTCATGGGAACAATTTGATTTGGTCATCAGAGCTTCTAAGAAACCATTTTTCATTATCAGAATCTTCAAAAACAAGTGAAGAAATACCCTTGGGAACCACATCTTTTCTTCATGAAAAAAAAAAATATTAAAATTACAAATGTAAAGAAAACGGAGCAAGAAAAATGGAGAGAGCATCTCTGAGCTATTTGAATGGCCAAGAAAGAGAACTGGCACAGAAAATTCATTGAAGAAAGCATCAAAGCCAAACGAAGACTAGAAATGACCATTGCAGAAGTGAAGACTTGAAATACCTTTCAATAACATGTTAGCTTTTATTTTTCTTTTCCTTTGATTTCTTTTACTTTTCCATAATTTTATATTTTTTATTATTCTTTTTTTATTCTTTATTCTTATTCTTTATTTTCTTTTTGCTCCAAATTACCTTCTTGAACTATGGCATGTGTTAATTTCAGATGTATACCTTTATTATACTACCCATTGGTTCCCACACTCTATTCCCAGTTAATGGTAACACCAATTACCAAGTCTAAAGAGAAAACTAAAATATAAAATGACACAGCTTCATGCTACTTACAGCCTCTTATGCCACTGAATATGGACAGGGTAAGCCTAAAAATTATTTACTTAGAATAGCCTTTAAAAAAAAAGCTCATCTAATTCTGTCCTCTTTGAACTTGGGTTTCCATTTAGAATAATTTCTCAGAGTACTTATAGCAGTCATAAGCATTCAGTAAATAAATGAACTTTGAAAAAAGCCCCTGTTCCAATTTCCCATAAGCATTATTTGGATTGGTAAATCTCTCCCTATGGATTGCTTTTGAATACTCCACTACTGTGGACTAACAATATTCTCCATCAGTTTTAACTAGACAAATAAAAGATGCATACTTTTCCCATCACCAAAAACATCTGTTATAAAGATGGCCTTACACTGTGAAATTCTGTGAATAAGTAGATAAATGTTTTCCATTACTTTATTATTCTAAATAGTGAAATTGAAAAAAAAAAAGCCTTTAAAGGTTTTAAAGAATATTCTTTCAATTCCTGAAAGAATGCAAGCTATAATTTTATACTTCATTTCTCAAGTGATCTCCATGGTAACATATACTATAATAATTCTCAACGTGAATAGCTTTATTTACAATTCACCAAATTGCCATCATTAGAGGAGGGGCTTTTTATTAATATATACAGGTTAACAAAAATGGAATATTTGATCAACCAAACTTAAGCACTTTTTAACTCTCTCACATGGAAACAAGATGAACCTTTCATTTTTCAGTTTTGCACTATATGTTTCTATGTAAGCCCTATTTTTAATATCTACTTATATATGCAATGTTTTGAGCAGAGTTGTTTCAAATTCTACCATAACTTTTTGAGGGAATGCAATAGGTTTTAAGATAGCTGCCAGCTGTTTCAAATCAAATATCTAAACATGTTCAGATGTTCCATTTTTAAAGACATAAAATAACACTCAAATACTATATGCAGATTTGTGTGTTCCTAGCAACTGAAAATTCTCACAAGTTTCTGGTACTAGAATACAGGAAGACAATTTCATCTAAGAAAACTTAACTTTATTAAATTCAAGTAAGCATTTTTGTAAGCCTCAGAAGACTACATTCCTTCCTACAGTTTTATTGTTGTCTAGGAGGTAAGCATTCCTACAATTCAAAGAATAATAATTTCTCATAGAATCATAGAATCATTTAGGTTGGAAAAGACCCTTGGGATCATCAAGTCCAACCATTAACCCTACTCTACAAAGTTCACCTCTAAACTATGACCCTTAAAAACACATCCAAACATCCCTTAAACACATCCAGGGATGGTGATTCAATCACCTCTCTGGGCAGCCTATTCCATTGTCTGACTACTCTTTCAGTGAAATTTTTTTCCCTAATGCCAAGTCTAAACCTCCCCTGTTGCAGCTGGAATCCATTCCCTGTTGTTCTAGCACTGATTAGCTGTGAGAAGAGACCAGCACCAACCTCTCTACAATGTCCTTTCATGTAGTTGAAAAAGTGATGAGTTCTCCCCTTAACCTCCTCTTCCTCAAACTGAACAGTCCCAGCTCCTTCAGTCACTCTTCATCAGTTTTATTGTCCATGCCTTTCACCAGCTTCCTTGCCTCCCCTGCACTTGCTCCAGCATCTCCAGATCTCTCTTGGATTGAGGTGCCCAGAACTGGACACAATACTCAAGGTGTGACCTCACAAATGCCAAGTAAAGGGGGACAATCATCTCCCTACTTCTGCTGCTCACAATGTTTCTAATACAAGCCAGGATGCCATTGGCTTTCTTGGCCACCTGGGCACACTGCTGGCTCATGTTCAGCCTCTTAGAAATCTTATGTCCTTTTCTACCAGGCAGCTCTCCAGCCACACTGCCCCAAGCCCATAGATTTGTACAGGGTTGTTGTGGCCCAAGTGCAGGACCCAGCACTTGGCCTTGCTGAAGTTCATCCAGTTAACATTGGCCCATTGATCCAACCTATCCAAGTCTCTCTGTAGAGCCTCCCTATCCTCATGCAGATCAACACTCCCACCCTAACAGTGTCATCTGTGAACTTACTAATGATAGAGTAAATGTCTTTATCAAGGTCATCAATAAAGATGTGAAACAGAAAAGGCACCAGTACTGAGCCCTGAAGAGCACCACTTGTGACCAGCTACATGCTGGATTGAACTCTGTAGACCACCACTCTTTGGGCCCATCCACCCAGCCAGTGCCTGATCCATCAGATCACATGCTCATCCAGGCCATGAGCAGACAGGTTTTCCATGAGAATTCTATGGGAAACAGTGTCAAATGCTTTTTGAAAGCCTAGGTAGACAATAGTCACAGCCTTTCCCTCATCCAATAGTCAGGCCATCTTGTTCTAGAAGGACGTCAGGTTTGTCAGACAGGACTTGCCCTTCATAAACCAACGATGACTGGGCCTGATCCCCTGCTTGTCCTTCATATGGCTTGTAATGGTCCTCAAGATGATTTCAGAAATATAAAACCCCTCCAAATCCAGAGATATGTGCAACATACTCCGAACTCTGTTCTAATTGTATTCCATTTACATGAATACTGAGTTGTTTTTAAGGCCATATTATCACTGAATGAAAGCTTGAGAATCAATCAGATTCACAGATATTATTCTATGCTGTTTAGGATGCATCCATTCACCCTTTGTATGGCAAAAGACTCTCCAAAGACTTTTGAGGGGCTGTCCCCTCCTAGCTAATATTTGGGGTCTTCTGGTTTGCTCTGTGTAATGTCTCAGTGCCAGTATTGCTCAAAGTTGGTATTCAGTGAACATGAAAGGACATTTGTCTGCAGAAACCCAGGAGATTATTGCATTTTTCGTATGTTAGTTACTGGAAACAGGAGCTCTTTTCCTTCCTCACTCCCACCTGTCTCTATTGTTCTGAAGTTATTTACAAATCAGGTGAAAAGCACTTCAAGTGAAGCATTTAATGTTGGAGCTTATTTGTATGCAGAACACATGGTACTGAATAAGGTGCAGCAAACATTACTCAGTACAAAAATATGCTATGGGAATTATAGTGTCATCTTCAGAATCTGACAAATTGCCCAGTGTATGAAATGTTTAGACACTGGTGACTTACTTGGGATGCACATAAGTGGCAATAAAATCATAGGGTCTCCAAGATGAAGTTTGAATTTTGATTTGATTGCAGAGAAATTCTGGCAGGACCCTTTTCAAGCTGTGGTTGATTTCTTTAGCTAGAATTTGGCATGTAAATAAAGAGAAGATTTTGCCATTTATTTCATTCCACATTTTTGGATTTCTGTGCCATGTCCCTGATGATAACTTTTCTTTTTCTTCACTCATAAACTGCTCATTTCTGCAGCAGCACCTGGGATGGATGGCAAACTAACACCACAAATGCAAGTGCTAGAAGGAAAACAAACCCACAAAGCCTGTTGCAGTTCAAGGGCGCACAAGTTTCTTGTTTCTTGGCATCTTTAAAGATAACTCACTCCCTCAACTGTCATTTTTACTCCAGGATGATTCATCTCCTTTCTTCATTGGAGTAAAGACTACAAATTAAGCCAATCAGTCGCCGTGGTTCCATGAGATGAACATTCTTTCTATTATAGTGGATTTGAAACTGCTCAGTGTGAAGGGTGTTGAGTTTCCATGTATGCCTCTCACATCAACACTCAAATACACCTAGGATGCTTTGTTCTCCTGCATCATCCCATAATCACCTCAGAGCCATCTTTTGATGAGCATGTATAGGAGGCAAGTTGCTTACAAAACTTTTCTATTTCTTTTCTGCTCACGAGTTCCTCAGACATTCTCAATTTTGACCCAAAGTAACAAACTACTCAGCACTGTTTTAAACACGTCAACTTAAAGTGCTTGTTTCATCCTGCTGATAAGAATAAGAGTATGCACAAAATATTCTCTCTATGGAGACTGGAGTCAGACATCATTTAAAAAAAAAAACCAAACAACAAAAAAACCCTGTCCCTATTAGTGCTAAAATATTACTTCTATTTTTAAATAAAAAATTAAATCCTAAGAGGACCCTGGTCTCAATGCTATGACTGTAAATTGAGAGATTCTTCCTAGGGATCCATATTCATTCTCTTTGTGGTTTTTTTAGCAGCTAAATGAAACTGAGAATCTGTTTCTCAGGCTATCTACCATCCTTCTTCTTTTAAAAATATTTTTCCTTGAATTTCATAGATTTAGTCACCTAATTCATATGAAGAGATAGTGGATTTTCATATAGCAGAGGAGGACTTAGCTTTTAGTTTAGCTTTTGTACATTTCAACTGAAGCACATTCACAAATTACTCAAAGTTGCAGAGTTGCAAACCCAAAAAAAATGTTACTAAACAAAAAAATCAGGTAAGAAAACAAATGGTATAACTTTTGCAAAATCTATGAAAGTCACCCAAAAAACAAGCTCTGCCAGCCTGAGACAGGAAAGGCAGTCTTCAAACACTGAGGTGTCAAAATGATGGTCAAAAAATGTTCTGCTAGATTCCAATGTTTATTTCATTCTTATCTCATGTTTTTTTTTTTTTTTCACATTTCCTATGCCTTTGGGGTTGTGTATGTTAGTGTGGTTTTATAAGTCCTTATAACCCAATGGGATGTCCTCTTCTTTCCATTTCACTGAGTGACCACAGTGCTGGGAAGAGACAATGTCATTATTGAGATTTTATACCTTTTTTCCTTTTAAGTGACTAAGACTCTTTGCCTTAATGTGATTTTGAATTAATATCTTTTGGAGAGTGCAGACAGGAAAGACAGTCTCTTTCTGGATTAAAAGAATACATGAAATGAAAAAGATCTGAATCAGGATGCAGAAGGGGAATATGCTAACAATAATATTGTCCTTTTCAAATATTTTTTTTAATAAAAGCTTACACACAGGACAACATGAAAAATACAGAATCTGCTAAAGGAGAGTTATACAGCTTATGCCTTTACAATCTTAGTTTTTTTGTTCTATTTGTGAGCAAGGCTTGTTTGGGGGCATACATAAAATGTGTTGATGGTCTCAATTCATCAATCAGCTTCTTCTGCTTCCCATCAAAAAAGTAGAAGTGCAGGTTGCTACAGATTTGAAGCTTAACGACCAGATGGTTGTTAGGCTGAAAAACTTTTCATTTTAGACATTGTGCTTTCCAAGTGTAAAAAAAGCCAAAACAAAACCACAAGTAGATGTATTTGTTAGCAAATGTGTTGTGACACTGATTCCACAGAACACGTTTTGTGGATAAGCAAATGACTTCAGCTTCTGTTGCTGTCAGTCTGACACTCTTTCAGAAGCAGTACATTTCAGTCAAGGAATGTTTGCAGAAAGCCAAATCAATCTATAACCCTAAATGAGGCCAGTCGGTTCTAGTTGGTGAGGGAAAAAAACCTGTTCCTGAATAACTACACAGCTGATTTTGAAAAGCAAAAACACCATCCACATTGCAGCCCTGCATAACTGTGAGTGCTGCACTCCAGACCTAATGCAGGTTGGTACTAACTAGGATTTCTAGTGTTCAGGCCAGTCTGTTGTGCTATCCATCAGCACAGCAAAACACAAGTTCTTCATGGTGGCTGACAGAGGATGAATGAATTGTGGTTTTCAATCCACATCCTTTCAGACTTCCTAAGTTATAGCAACACATAGTTGGTTTCAGGAATGCTTGAGTCCTGCCTGTTTTGTGTGAGCTCCTTCACAGACCTGCAAGCACATGTTTTCTGGCACCTCTTTCAGGGGGCATTGTTAAATGGGAGCCCTCTGGTTTCAAGCACAGCACACGACCTGCATCACAAGGTGCAGGATAACACACACGCTGCACTTTGCTTCTGAAAGAATGCAAGACTTCTCACAGTTATAAAGCTCCTTCGTAGGAGATTATATTTCACTAGAGCATCACATCCTAAGAGTCGTGTTATTTAAAACTACAATGCTCCGTGGCTGACAAACACACAGGTATTAACCTTAATAAGGATTAATCACATGGATAATTATCAGTTGCAACTGTGCTATGTCACGTATTACAGTAAAAGCACTGCCAGCCCTTTTATGTTGTGATTCTTTTCCCAAACTGTTAATGCCCCAAGTTAATGATTTGATAAAGTTCAGCTTGCTGATATAATCAGATCACAGCTGCTCCAGTAATGAGTGCTATGGAGATGTCTATAAGTAGGTTATCTAATTAAGTATTAACATATCCATTGCGATATCCATCATTATGCTCTAATGCTGTCCTTCCCAAGTACCCATTTTGGGAATCTTTATTAGTATAATTTGCTCTGGGGCTCACCTGCAAAATGAAATGCACTGACACTCACCTAGCACAAATCCCACTGGGGAATTTTTGTACTCTGCTGATACTGTCACATGGGGAAAAACTGCCAGGAGGCTATCTGCACAGCAGGGAAGCCATCGAAGGTGCTTCCACTGCTTCCTTGCCAGGCATTCAGCAATCATGAGTCTGTTCCTCCAAAACCAGGCTCATTTTTTCATCAACGGCTTCTTAAATGTCATATTTGGGTAATACAATGATGACTGTGGAGCTTTTCTTCACGTTTTGGAGTCTCTGGGGCTTAGATGGGCCTCAATTTGTGTTTTGCTATTGTTTCTCCTCCTTTTTCTCCATTAACTATGAAGGTTAAAAATGTATTATTTTGGGGTGAAAACTAATATTGACAGGTCAACAAACACTGGATTTTTACACACCAAGGTCAGGAAAGGGCACACACAGGAGTAAAATATAATACAGAGCTCTATAGGAACCAGAAAACAAACAAATAATGGTAGGGCAAGCTGAGGCAGGAAAATACTGAATACAAGAATGGCATGGCACTCTGCCCTGAGGTTTTCTGAAGACAAAGGAACATAACAGCTTCAGACAGACCTTCTCATGTGGAAACAGTTTTCAAGTGGAAAGAATTTTAGATTTTATAATGACGTCTTAAAGAAACAAATTGGAAGTATGGATCTTGACTGAATAAAAATCGTCCTATCAGTGTCAAGGAGAAGAGCTACCACTGATGTCTCAGTGTATCATGAAGCTTTAGAAGATTGAAGTCCTTAAGGGAATGTTACACCCTAACTGAAATATAAAGGTTGGTTATCAAAGCCATAAGTGAGACCATCCATAATTAATGGCACTGGATATAGACAAAACCCTATGTTTCTATAAAAGGAGTTAACTGGACAGTGTCATTACTGGAGACATTTAGGCAGTATGTGAAATATGAATCCTCAGTTCTGCCACACACAAGTGGTACAAAACACAGAAGAGAATACATTTTCCCTTTCTGACAGTAAACACTGGATTAGAGAAAGCATTACTATTTTTTCAGTTTCATTCTCTTCCTTTTCTATAGTTTTCCAGCCTTCATCAGCTTCACCAGGTTGGTTTCCACAAAGGATTTAGAGAATAGTACATAAAGTCTCACAATCAGAATTTGTCAACCAATACACCAGGCAGCATCATGCCACAGAACAAGACAACTTTTATATATATGGCCGATATATCAGTAAAGACAATGAGGTCTCACAAGGTTTTTAGTGCCTTCAAAATAAAGAGTAAGAAATATCAGAAAGCAGGGAGGTGGTTTCTGATCCTAAATACAGAACACAGCCATGGCTACCTTCCAAATAACGAAGATAAATAGGTGAAAATACAACAAATTTATTTTATTTTAGAGAAAGCTGGTCTGCAAGGCATTTTAAAAAATAAAAATTTGCTTTTTGGAGTGTTTCTGGATATTTGGTGGTAAAGCATAATAAGATTTGATGTGAAAAGACATTCCTCAGATAATTCATATTCTCTGCCTTCTGATCTACCACCCAAATGGCCTGGTTTATCTGATTTTTTGTTGCATGCTAAATAATGAATACAGTAAGTGTTTAGCAATCCAAAATAGCATTGAAACCCTGGAGATTGGTGAATAATACATTAAGAAATGTAATTTCATTAGTAGTATGTTTCCTTTTTATTTTATAAAATGCTCAGTAACTGTATAAAGAATAGTAGAGTGCACGACTTTCTTACTAATAAATTCAGCAGAGTGAAAGGAAAAGCTACAGTAAAATAGATTACTATTTCTGCAATTATGACTGTTCTTCTTGAATCAGAAGTGTCTCTTAGCAGTGAGTGTGCTTAGACTACACTGGGAGCATTTAAAAAGAATTCTGTATTTATGCAAACAGCAGTAACATCTAAAGACATTATAGCTGTCAGAAAGTTATAAAAACAAATTTGAAAACAGGAATGCTATCATAGACTTCATAGATGTTAAAGGAAGAAATTATTTTGTCAGAAGGAAGTTCCACAATTGGATAGGTGCATCAGGCAATATTTTCTTTGGAAGCACTAGATGAAAATGACAGAGTGGAACAGAATAGCTGTTCTTCTTCTAAACAACTGTTCAACTTCTAAACAGCTGCTCAGAAGTTTCACTTGGCCATATAGGCAAAAAGTCAGTCTTTGATTACACTTCAAATATATCCTCTTGGAACACTTTCATGTCTCAAAATGCATAATACGTGTCTTTGAGGACTTCCAGAGAAGTATTTTTTCATCATCTCACACATTAACTTCATCTACCTAAAGGTTTGGTTTAGCATCCTTCACTGCAGCATCTTAGAGCTCTTCTGGCCCAACATGACCAGTGTGCAACCACCTCAGCCTGCTGACAAAGTACATCTTTTAAAGATGAGAAAGGAAATCTGTATCTAAGAAATGTAATGCTGGGGGAAATAGTGACCAAGGATGAGGAAAAGGCTGAGGTACTGAATGCTTTCTTCAACACAGTCTTTAACAGAGGAAATGTTCTGTGATCTACTACACCACTTACACACACACAATTGAATGGGAGCTGGCAGAACTTCTCCCCAAGCCACTTTCCATCATTTATCTGCAGTCCTACCTAAGCAGGAGGTCCCAGTTGACTGGAGGTTAGCAAATGTGACACCTACAAGAAGGGCTAGAAGGAGGATCTGGGGAACTACAGGCCTGTCAGTCTGACCTTGGTGTCAGGGAAGGTTATGGAACAAATAATCTTGAGTGCCACCATGCAGCACATACGGTGGGACAACAAGGTGTTCAGGCCCAGTCAGCATGGGTTTATGGGAAGCAGGTTCTTCTTGACTAACCTGATCTCCTTCTACAACAAGGTGACTCACCTAGTGGATGAGGGAAGAGCTGTGGATGTTGTTTACCTGGACTTTAGGAAAGCCTTTGACACCGTTTCCCACAACATTCTGCTGGACAAACTGTCTGCTCAAGGCTTGGATGAGCATATGCTTCAATGGATAAAAAATTGTCTGCATATTTGGGCCCAGAGAGTGGTGGTGGAGTTAAATCTGTGCTATCTTCCAGCAGATATCAAAGTTTTCAAGGGTTAAAGATATAAAGGCTGAAAAGTACTATGCAAATAATGTTTACTGAGGGAAAAACCAGGGCCAAATACTCTACTATCCAATAATTCTCTGCATACACTGTACAGATGTTTCCATCTGCTTTGTTACTTCTAGCTAAATTTGTATTATTTAGGCTATTACAAGTCCAGCATGGATATGATTTCTAATAACAAGACACAGGTGTTCCCTTTAATTCCCTCTTTCACTATTTGCTTGACAACACATTTTACCTCAGCTGTTGGGTGTTATTGCTTTAGGCAGCCTAATGCTATAAAGCAAACATAATGTAGGAATTATACTTTGGACCCACTGAAGCAAATAGCCTTTTAAGATGTGACATTTAAATAACAAATTAATAAAATAGGTATTTCCTGTTTTCTCCATTTTTTATTATATAAGTTGACCCTGGAACACTAAGTTCTTATTTTGTCTGACAGTACTTTGACTGTTATGTAACTAATGAAACATTGTACCTTGTAATTTTTATTTTGAAGCCAAACTGAGGCCAAGAAGCAATTCAAGACCCTTCCTAAGTATCCTGAACTCTGGAGACTTGTCAGTTATTCAAGTAATGGAGAAAAAATAGAGACATTAACTAAAGCCAAGTGGTCAAACAGTCTCTGAAATACATTTAAAAAAAAAAAAAATGAAATAAACCATATAAGCAGTAGCAAACAGATTGCATTAATAGTTTATCTTCGAGAAATTAACAGAAACCTTTCTCTTCACAACCACTAATTAATAGCTTGTTCTCACAGAACATCCCCTGGTCCCTTCCACACAACTTATTCATTCCATGGTCACTCCCATAATCTTACTGAAGAAACTGCTTGCATCTAATTGGTTTTAATTGCTCCACTGACAAGTAATGGCATAACATTCCATAGTTTGGGGAAGACATTGCCTAAACTGAGCCAAAAATTCAATATGAGAGAGAAAATGAGGGGAAAAATAAAATATGTTATTTCCTCTATTTCCATGACCTGTCAATTTTAAAGACAGTGTTGGCAGCCTTCTTTTCAAGGGTGATTAAAAATAAGAAAGAAGGTGACAACTAACAAGAGGCACTGCTGAAACACTGTGTGTGGGAAGCTGATAGTAAAGCCACCATGCCTGAGAGTGTAATAAAGGTTCTGTTATGGAGGTACAGAGCAGAGCCAAATCTCACACTGTTTCAAGAAAAAATAAACTTCAGTCCATTTCCTTCTCAGAATCACTTGCCTCCTTTCCTCCACATTTTTTAATCATTACCACACTTAAACCAGGTCTCAACACAGCTCTACAGAGACAACTTCACTTACAAGAGGGAATCCATCCTTGGAGCAACAAAGCCTCAGTTTCTTTCTAGTGTAAACCAAAGGTCATCTCTAGCAAATGCGTGTATTTCCCAAGGCTTACTTTTACTCATCATGATGTATAAAATGTAAATATGCCCTTCTGTCACATAAAAGTGATCAGAAGATATCATAATCATAGAATGGAGCTCATTTTCAGCTGTAAAAAAGGAAGCAATGCAAGTTGCATTGTTAAATCTAATGAGAACACCTTTCCCTTTCTGTTATCTTCATGTATATGGAAATGAATCCAATATTTTTTCAAGTTTCAAAGATATAATTCAAGGGACTACTGCATATATGAAGGTAATAATAAATTATCAGGTATCCATAATATTTGGCATGAGGTCTAAAATATCCATTAAATACCATGCAGGAAACCTCTTCCTGGCAAAGTGAATATTTCTATTAACTCACACCGACTGTACAACAAGCACCATTAAAGGGATATTATCAAATTAAAATCAAATCAGTTTCATGAGATGAGTTAAAAGCAGCTTCAAGGACTACATCTGCCTGTTAATTACCCTGACAGTGGGCCTGATCCAGTGAAAACTTTACAGCTCTAAAGCAGACAAATAATAAAATTTTCCTCAACTTATTTCATTTACATTTAGAGACACATTTAATAACATTCATACATTTGGGATAGATAGTAAAGACAGAAAAGGCAGAAAAGTTTTCCCCTTGAGAATGATTTTTCTCTTTGTTTTCACAGAATCACAGAATTGTCACGCTTGGAAAAGACCTCTAATCTTAACGTGTGCAACTGTGAACAAAAAAAGAACACAAAAAAACCCCACGAAAAAAACCCTCCACACAAAAAACCACCTCACCATCCCACTACACACAGTGCCTTATCTATAAGTTTTTTGAATGCCATTCAGGGATGGTGAGTCCAGCACTTCCCTGGGCAGTCTGTTCCAGCACCTGCCTACTCTTTCAATAAAGAAATCCTTCATAATATCCAATCTAAACCTCCCCTGGTGCAATTTCAGGCCATTTCTTCTCGTCCTGCCATTATCTACTTGCCTGAAGAGGCTGTACCCACTGTAGTTGCAGAGAGCAATAAGGTCTCCCCTCAGCCTCTTCTTCTCCAAATATCAATTCCCCCAGCCTCTCCTCACAGGACGTGTTCTCCAGTCCCCTCACTGGCTTCGCTGCCCTTTTCTGAACTCACTCCAGCAACTCAAAGCCTTTCTTGTGTTGAGGAGCCCAGAACTGAGCAGAAGACTCAAGATGAGGCCTCACTAGAGCTGAGTGAAGTGGCATGATCACTGCCCTACTCCTGCTGGCCACACTATTTCTGATACAGACGAGGATGCTGCTGGCCTTCTTGGCCACCTGGGCACTCTGCTGGCTCACGTTCAACTGCATGTTGACCACCACCCCCAGGTCAGGTTTTTTTTCCACCAGGCAGCTTTCCAGCCACTCCTCCTCAAGCCAGCAGCATTGACTGGTGGTGTTGTGACCAAAATGCAAGACTCGGCACTTGGCTTTGTTAAAGCTTTCTTATCCCCTTGACCT
Organism: Corythornis vintsioides; assembly: GCA_025447755.1. NCBI lineage: Eukaryota > Metazoa > Chordata > Aves > Coraciiformes > Alcedinidae > Corythornis > Corythornis vintsioides. Next base: position 42,468 of record JAOEGS010013904.1, read on the forward strand.
GGGCCATCGATCCAACCTGTGCAGATCTCTCTGCAGATTTCCTACTCTCAAGCAGATTGACACTGCCACCCTATTTGGTGCAAACATGCTGAGCAAGCACCCAATCCCCTCATCTAGATCATTGATAAAGATATTGAACAAGACTGGCCCCCAGACTAAGCCCTGGGGAACACCACTGGTGACCAGAGACCAACTGGATTTCACTGTTTGCTACAAGTCTCTGCACCTGCTCAACCACCCAGTTTTTAATCCAGCTCCATGGACTTGTGAATGTACAGGTGATGTAGCAGGTCACCAACTACTTCTCCCTGGATTATGGGGGGTGGGGGGGGGAAGGTTGTTCTGCTCTCTGTCATTATATTCCAGCTCAGGAGGCTGAACACCCTGGATATAGCTGGAGTGACTAATAAAGACAAAGGCAAAAATGTCATTAAGTATCTCAGCCTTTCCCTCATCCTTGGTTGTAATGGTCTCCCCACACATCCAATAAAGCTATGAGATCCTCCCTGGCTCTCTTTTTATTATTAATGCATTTGTAAAAACTTTTTTTGTTGTCCTTTATGACAGAAGCTAGTGTCCCTTATAACAGTGGCTGGATTTCAACTAGGTCTCTAAAACTAAAGGTGACACTGAGCAGCTGGGGAAAACCACTGGATGTAAAACGCTGTCAAGCACACTAAATAAACAGAGCAGGAGAAATATTTCAACCTCCATTACCTTACAGTTACCTTAACAGCAAAAGTACTTTAAGATGCAAGTGAGATTTCAAGTTGATGCTGTCCTATTATACATACAATATTTAAACCTATTAACATATCAAGCAATCAGGTCAGTAACACAGTAATACCACCTCTCTTATTGAATGCTGTTAAACTTTTGGTAAGCATACAATCTTAATGGACACGTGTGTGCATCTTTGTATGTCATACATGCATATGTGCACACATGCACATATATATAAGAAAAAAATCCTCCACAGTAAAGTCCATGAGTTACGTGTTTAGCAGCAGCTACCTTGCCTGAATGCCTTTACAAATGCTCCTGTAAGAGCCTGGCTACTGTGTGCCTCTAACCTTGTGTGGTGATAAGATCTGGGAAGACCTGTCTGGAGGGCAGAAGTGTTGGTGCTCTCAATGTCTCTGCTTCCCCTCTGGTTCCTTGCAGATAGGCTTCAACAAAAGGAAGAGATTTATTCTGCATAGGTGGGACTCTTTCTCTTCTTTAGTCAAGTGCTGCTGCTGATTGTACCATAGGGGAGGTGGATGGCAGGTTCCACACCACTTCTAGCTCAAGGGGCTCTGCAAATCAACATCACTTCCTGTGGAAATTGGGAATGCCACCCAGATATGGGTTGGGTATAAAGGGACAGAGAAATATTGATCGGGGTGCACCCACCACTGAAGAACTGAAGATCTGGACTGATGCAATGAGATGTCTCTGGATCCATTCTCTTACTCTCTTCCTAGCTCTCTCACTCAAATAACTCTTAATCAAAATTTAGTCGTGCATAAAATAATCGCCTATGAAAATAACACCTTTCTCCAGAATGTCTGTTGATTGTTTCATTAGGGAGAACTAATAAATTGTTTTGTTACTGGTCCTCAGAGTTGTTGTGACTGCCTTCCTGGCAGCCCTGCCTGCAGGGACAGGATTCATCTCCCTCATTGTCCACTGAGAGGGACAAGACACGGGCACAGTGTGAGCCTGCACATCAGGGCAGCTGCAGCTCTAGCCCTCATCCCCCTCTCAGGAAATGGCACTCGAAGCCACTCCTGTTATTCCTCAGAAAAGCCTCTCCTGGGATCGTGTTTCCCCAAGCTTGTGTTTTAGTTGGAGCTCCTTCCTTTATTTCTGTCAGTCACCGATTCCTCTGTGTAATCTTTGATACCCTAGTGTGGGTTTTCTTTATTTATGTTATTCCATGAAGTGTGAAGAATTCATTGTTTTCCAGGAGATGATGTTCCTACCCAGCTGTGTTTTTATTTCCCTTAAAACCAAGGGAGAATCTCCAGCTGCTGAAGAGTAAATCAAGAAATAATATTCCAGCAGAAATATGTCTTGGATGTACCACTGCATCTACATAGTGGCCACAGCATTGACAGACTTCAGAGGTGGGCCTGTGAGAACTTAATGACGTTTTCCTTCATTTCTCTGAAAGCCCAGTCACATTTACTTTGTTTTACAAGACTGGCTTTGTTTTTCTTCTAATTTTAGACACTGATGTTCAAATATTAGTGCCTTAACTGTTATTTGTTGTTATTTTTTTACAGGTATTTTCTTACTTTATTAACCTTACTGTATATCTGCTTTTGAAGGTATAATTCACCAATGCAGAAGATGAAATAAAAATAGTTTCATTTAGAAAAATAATAAGAGAAAATATTATTTTAATGGACTGTGATAATTTTACATAAACAACTAATTAGAATATTAAAGTATGAATTGAAAGATTTATATAAATCCTTTCATTCATACTTTAATCTTATGTTTAATGTACCTTATTACCTGTAGGTAATAAGAAATCAACAGTTTATTTTTGTGAGGATAGCTTCAGCACTATCTGATATCAATATTTCATTAGTTATGTTAATAAAGTACACAAAGCAGTCTTTCAAATCTAAATATCCACTCCAAACAAAGAAGGGAAAACTATTTTTTTGTTTCCTTACCCTTTACTGAACATAAAAACATGTTTGTTTTCATATTTAAGTGACCTAGAATATTTGAAGAGTGGGTCCTCTGGTCCTTTAGCTGAGTAGTGCTTTCCATTATTTCACTGTGTATCTATTATTGCTTACTAGAAGGTTTGATTTACCAGATTTCACATTCTGCAGATAACATTTTACATTCTGCCATCTCTGATCAGGCATTCTGCTTTGCAAGTAGCACTAATAATTTAACTAAGGGTGGTAGAATTTTACTATAACAGTTTGCTTCATCAAAAGCAAAAAAAACTTCATCAAAAAGTTGATAGACTTTATGATCTCAAAGGTCTATTCCAGCCTCAACAATTCTGTCTAATTCTGTATAAAAAGACACTTAAAAAACAAAAAAAACCAACAAAAAAACAAACTCAATTTGCCCAATATTTTTTTCCTTCTGAGAAATGGGATTTTAATCTGCAAATGGGAAGTGGACAGACATTATGTAACTATCAGGCAGTCTCAATGACCTTCAAGTGGAGGAAAGCAAGCATGTTATAACTTCAAGTGCAACCCACTCACTAGCCTAATAGAGAAAGAGGCTATACACACAGCAGCTCCCCAGGACACATGATTTCCTCCCACTACTTTAATCGAGATAAAGTGGGACAAGCAATGTTAACTGCCACCTACAGCAGAAATAGCTGTTTTGTAGGAGGAAGGAATAACAGGTTGGCAATACTATGTTACTGGCCTTTTCTCCCAGAAAAAAAAAAAAAAAAAAGGCAGAAAATGATAAAGTGAGTCCAAAAGTGTTTCACACTGATACTGTAAAAACAGTTTTATATTGAAGTTAAAAAAAAAAAAAAATCTTCACTATTCTACAGTATTGTTAACCTTAAAAAAAAGCACTAGACAGGAATCTGTAAACAGCATGGTGGTTTTCAACACAGGACAACTGTGAAGAACAGCCCCACACAAAACACTTGTGTAAGATCATCAGTGAGGGCAGTAGAACTAGTTTTCTGGAAGGAGAATCCACTGCTGACTGGACACATGAAATTCAAAGCAGCAAAGGCCACGGGATATGTATAGGTGATATCAATTGCTACTGATTTCTTTACCCAAACCTTGACAATCAACACAGCATGAGAAGAATTCATCTGGAGAACAGCAAAGTGATACAGAGTTGAGCTCTGAAGTTATTTCTCCTGTTTCAAACTAAGAGCAGAATCTAGCACTTGAGAGTAAGGTAACACTTAAGAAGAGCTCAAGAAAGGAATTAAACTAGTCAAATTTCTCAAAATGAAAGTTCATGTGACAATGGGAAAAGACTAATATTGATGGCTTGCAAAGTGAATGGGGAAACTGATTTAAGTCTGATGACAATGTTATAGATGGTGGAAAAACAGAAATGAGAAAATGTGTAACTGACTTTAGGATGTTCTACCTGTCATATAGACTTCACTGATATGTATTTAGATAAATACAATAATGCTCAGTTACTGGAGGGAAAGAAACAAACAGGATAGAGGGGATAAAATAATAATTATAGAGGGATAGGATCATAGCACAAAAGACACTGGAGAGGTAAATAAGGAAGCACCCCAGGAATATAAAATAATCCCAATGTGAAAGGACATTAAGTCGAAAAAAATATTCTTGTAAATTGCTTATTTACAGTGTGCAAACAACTTGCAAAACAGTCTTTCCTTCCCATTCATGGGAGACGATTGCTAATTGCCTCTTCCCTAATCTGAGACCACTGGTTAACCAAAAAGGCCTTCCAGGCACAGGAGCAGAGGCAGAGGACTGTGTCAGCAGGCTCTGTCCCAGATGGGAGCTAATTTTACAGCATCCAGCCTGACAGCCAAGCCCTGCCCTGCAAAGGCTTGGTTCCCACCCAGCTCCTGAGAACGAACCAGCAACCTCAGTGACCAAGAATCAGGGCTAAACCCAAATGTTTAATGAAGCCATCTGGAATTAGAAAACTGTGCAGGTCTGAGCTGAAAAGTGACAGCTAAAAACGGTGGCCACAATCTGGAGAACGTGCTGCCATCTGCCTCCCTGCTGACTTTAGATGTATTTCCACCTGGTAGGGCCACAGCCCACGGCTGAACCTTTGCTCAAATGCAGGATGTAAACAGAGCCACATATTATAATAATGAAACAAAATTAGTGCTCTTGACCAGGGACAGCTTGGGAGAGAAGGGTCCCGAGCATATATAAGAGGTCCAGCCTGCACCTCAGTAAGGACCAGTGCAATCACACCTTGCAGTATTAAAAGTCACCTGATACCTTTTCCTGCAGTGGACAAGATGACAGCATGTTGTAATTCTGCCTTTAAAGTGCTAGTGTTGAACATAAGCTTCCATAGACTGCAAATAGCTTAAGTTCTGAGCAAAGTACAGGTCAAAACATAGAGCTTTATTGCAAAGAGAAGGCTGCTTGAAGGGATTTACATCAAATCAGCCAGTGTCTCTCCCCTTAGCAAGGTACTCTGCTTTAGCATTTATTTCGGGAGCACTATTTTTCACATGTACAAATACAGAATAAAATAAATGAAAGAATAAATAACAATGATGAATGTTTCTGAAATTACATTATGTGATTACTTAAACATTGTTAACTGTTTGCCTTTTTTTTCTTATCTTGTTTCTCTTTGGATTATTTAACAAATTCCCTTTAAAGAACTGCTAAAGTTTTACTCACTAATACTTAATAACATTTCAAACATTTGTCTTTTAAATGCACTGAAGAGTAGCTGTTAAGAAGCCAGCTGCATATTTTTCAACAATTGCTACTTTTTATCCCCTTTTATAATGACAGAGGACTGAAAATCAGAGAATCATAGAAATGTGTGGGTTGAAAGGGACTTCTAGAGGTCATCGAGGCCAAACCCCCCCCATGCAGGTTTGTTTTGTGCCTAGAGCATTCACAAAAGCTTTACAGAAGCCTGCACACAAGTGATTGAATATTTCCAAATAGATGATAATCCAGTACCTACAGTCTCCCACAGAGCCTTGGCTCTGTCATGCTCTTGCTTTCAATACAAAGAAAAGCCTGCTGCTTCTCAGCCAACAATCCAAACGCTATCAGCGTTCATGAGGATATTCCTTTTGTGCTAAAAATGATAAGCAAATGCTCAAAGTTCTACATTCTTGCTCCTCAGAGGCAAATGTAACAAGATATTCAACATGATACAAGATCAAACATTACTGTATGGATTACATTGCTCTAATAGCCAGCTGTATTTGCAAATGCCATTTGGATAAGTAATTTTAATATCCTCAGGAATGTTTTTAATAACACATGCCTTCCTTCTTCAAATCTCCTATATCATTACTGGTGTGGAAATCAGTGACCCAATTTTTTGAAGTACTGAGGATGATGTAATTTATTTAAATGCTCACAAGGACTCTGGGCGTACATTTAGGTTGATTTTTGTTTAAACCTTAGTGTCATAAATGATATTAAAATTATTTATGTAATCTGACATTCATGAATAACGTTACGTCTCTGACTCAAATATTCATGTTTCCCAGTCACCAGTGCTAAATGCATATTTAAAAATAACTTTTAAACTAATCTGCACTGCATGAAGACATCTTTCTAGCCTGGTTCATTCCCTAATCAATTTATCTTAAATCCAACATGCACTTTGTGTATCTAACACAAGAACTCACTGAAGAAGGTGCGTACCTCACTAGATAGCACCTTTTTTTTTAAAGTACAAAGTACCAAGGTGATTTTTTCTCCCCAAAAAGGTTATTAACTAGTTCCCTTGAAGGGAAGGAGGAACTGAAATAGAAGTTTTTCTACCTTTTCATTCAAGTAAAGGTGGTATCAAGGTGTTTATTTTTCTAATGTTTCTCTGTGAGTCTAGAGGCATATTTGAAACTCCCAACATCATTCTGCTGTGTTAATCTAGGTTATACTCTGTGGTACAGCTCCACAGCTCCTGTTCAGTAAACAGGAAGGCCCTGGATCTTATCACCAGGCTTACACTGGAGAAGATGTGCTGGAGATCATGATCTCCCTCATGATCTAAAGAGTTATTTTACATTATAAAATTATAGGCAGTAGGAAAGGATTTTCTCTTTCATGGGCCCTGGACACAGCTTTTAGCCTCAATGGGAAACAATCTTCACATGCCATCTACTAAATTATAGACTGTTAAATTATTCTGTGATGGTCTTTCAGTGCCCTGGAACATAGGATCAAAATACTACAAAAATTCTTTCAAGACAAGTCTCCCTCACAGAACTTCCTCTGCACTGTCTTATCTGGGTGTTCAAAATGAACCCATATTTAGTACATGAGTGCAGTCAGGCTAAGTTTTCACATAAGCTTATTAAAGTAGTTCAGTTCTTTCCCTTTTTATTGATATAATTTTAAACCCAGAAAGTGCCATTGCATTCATCTGTTTTAAACACAGTCAGTAAGTCTTCTTGGAATGAATTCCTACTTCAAGTCTAACAACTAGGTTAAAAACACAGCAGAGCTTTTGAAAAAGCTATTTTGAAAAATACCCAATTTAATATTCATAATTTCAAGTGCTAGGGAGGCCATCATAACCTCTGAATAGCTCTTGCTATGGATAATTAGCCTCGCAATTAAAAAAATGTGTGTGGTGAATAAAGCCTGAATTTGCCTAGTTTCAGCTTCCAACTAGAAGCTCATCATATATCTTAGTCAATTTAAAGCAAGCCTCTTTGATCATCAAACTGCTGTTCCACACGTATGTGTGCAAAAGCCATCATTAAATCACCTTTTACACAGTTGCTTACTTAAATACTTCCTATATTTTAATTATTTCGAAATAGAGGTATATTTTAATTACTTGTAAAGATTATGCCATTCTTTTTTTCAGTTTCTTTCATGGACTGTTGACACCAAGAATAGTCCCTCTCTTCAAAACAGGCTGCGGCCAAATCTTTTTCAGACTGAACTAAATGCAACTCAGTTACACCCAGTTGAATCTGAGGATCCTTTCATTTTATGACATTTATTTGTCAATACTCAATCCTTTTTGATCCAGTCAAACCTTTTTTTTTTATTATTATTATTATTTTTGAGTCAGGAAGTTGCTATCTGCTGTTCTTTAGAAAGAAAATACTTTTTTTCTGTTCTTTTCATATATTTCAAAGGAGTCCCCTAAGGTCCTTTATTTTTCCCCGTGTTTTACAGGTAATCATGTGAAAAGCCACCTTTCTACCCCTATACCTGTGGCATCATTAAGTTTCTATTTTACAGAGACCCGACTCTGTTCTCATAATTCTTTTTACAGATAGGAGAATTCATAATAACCAATAATAATTCTATATTTTTAGCTTATGTTGATGTAGGAGAAGCAAAACAAAGAACAAATCAGAAAGGAAACATCACAGAATCACAGAATGTTAGGGGTTGGAAGGGACCTAGAAGATCATCTAGTCCAACCCCCCTGCCAGAGCAGG
>JAOEGS010013905.1:0-11716 GCA_025447755.1 Corythornis vintsioides
CCAGGGAGGTGGTGGAGGCCCCATCCCTGGAACCATCCCAGGTGGGGTTGAGGAGGCTCTGAGCACCCTGCTCTAGTTGCAGATTTCCCTGTTCTCAGCAGGGGGTTGGACTGGATATGCTCTGGAGGTCCCCTCAACCCAGACATTGCTAGGATTCTATGGTAACAGTATGGACATGATCCTAAAAAACCTTCACCTTTTCTTTGGGACTGGCACTGTCTGCCTTCAGTTGCTGCTGAGAACCCCAGAGGCTACATCTAGAATTACTTACAGCTCAGAACCTACCTCTCAATAATTCATGAAGAGAGAGGGTTTCCCAGGAGCAGTTTGACACGTTTAACTGGGCTGATCCTGAGCTGCCAGAGCAGGGCTATTCATTTTTCTGGTGATGTTTCCCCACCTTGGCTGCAGAAGTTGATAGATAGACATGAGACCTGTGTGGCTGTTTGTGACACCCCGACACCACACCAGCAGAGAACCATTATTGGTGGTGGCTGTGCCAGGGACAAATTACAGTGGCCACTGGTACCACGTTCTTCAATCAAAGGCTTCTGTTGGATTTTCTGTGACATAAGGTCTGTAGCCAGGCATCCAAAGGAAGAGGCCTTACAGCATCCCATGCAGAGGTGGAAAAGCAGGGGAGCAGAGAGGCAGCAGTGACCCAGTATTGATGATGACAGCACCCTGCATTCCTTATTATTCTTAATAAGGGTACATTTAATTGCTGGGACAGTTGGTGGTCTCCAGAGGTCCCTTCCAACCCAAACCATTCTGTGTGATTCTGTGATTGCAGAAATGATGTTTTCCAGTGAAAAATAAAGAAAATACCAAAGGATCTCATTTCAGCTCTTTCCACATAGTTCCTGCAGGTCTTTCCCCATAGATTGAGGGAAATTATTTTGCCTTTTTTTTTTTCTTTTAATCATATCTTTGGAGTCTGTGCAGACTCAGCTTTTCTGCAGTGCTTTCTCTACACAGGAATATCCTTTTTCTGAGGACTGCCCACATTTTAGGTGTCTGCTGCATAGGTTTTCAGTGTGCTAGCTCTTGTGCCAACCAGCAGACCTTGGCTGAAGCACCCACCTAATGAAATCCCTGCTATGAGCTGAGCAGAAGCTGTGGGTACACTGAGGCAACGGAGGCAGCACCTCTTGAGTGTGAGCGGTGTGAGCACTGCATCACTCCAGACAAGCTGGCATCCCTCACACCCTGGGGTGTGTGTTTATCAGGTGGCATCCATGGGGATAATCTGTTTTTGGCTTTTAACCATCAGGTGGATGCTTGGTGACCTTCAGGCAACCTTTGCACACAATGCCACGTGCTGCCAGTTGCTTGATGCTGGTGGTGATAGTGTTTCTGGCAGAGCCCCCAAGGTGGGAACTCTCATTGTCCAAGGGCTGCAGTGTTTGCTGACAGCACAGGAGGCACCTCCTGATCAGAAACTTCTTTTATCACGAGGTTACATTTGTTGTCTCACAGCTTTTTGAAAGAGAAGCCTTTTATCTCTCAGGTTTGGAAGGGAGTGATAGGGCTGTATGAAGCAGATGATGCCTCACTGTGACTGGAAGGGGGTTGGGTTGTTGGTGTTTTGGTTGTGTTTTAAGGTGGCAGTTACAGTGAAGTGCAGTGCAAGCAGCTCAGCTCCCAATGTGAGGTGAGTTGGGTCCAGATAACTGTGGAGACTACCTGGGTTGTCCTGTAAAACCAGCATAAACCCCACTGGGCAAACAGCACCTGAGCTGTTGCTGCTGCAGTGTTCAACCAGGCTTTGTGCTGATGGTGATTACCAGGCAGATGTCTGCTCTGGGTAAAACTTTCTCCTCTGCACTGAGCTGACATCGATTTTTATTAGATTTTATAGGAGGGTGGCATGCCTGTGCCATTTGGAAAATGTCACGGTCCTCTCAGGCTTGTGCTTGTTATATCATAAAGTACATGCCCTAAAACTAGTGCCAGGCCAGTGAACTCTCCTTGGAAGAATGTTTTGGGGGCGGACACATAATTTGAGCTGATAACCAGGGATGGTTGTGATGATTAAAATATCCCTGAAGGTTAGAATCTGTCTTATTGATTATACTGGGCAGCCTCTCTGGGTAGCGATGCCAGTTCCAATGGGATTTGGATGCAAATGATTCTTCTCTTAATGTTTTCTAAGCAGAGCTGTTTTGAGAAGTGGTGGTTACGTGGCTTGCCCGGGTTTGGTTTTGCCCTTCTTTGATAAAGTGGGTTTGTTTTCTCTGTGCTTTGTGTCTGTAATTCTAACTGGAATGAGAATGTACTAAAAGTCATACTTGGTCAATGTCTTCAAGGAAGGAAAAACTGATTTTGGAGCATGGTGGGTTTTCTTGTGGTTTTTTTGAGGATTTTTTATCTTGAAAAACCCACCTTCTCCTATCTGTTTCCCTTCTCTGATTCAGGAAGGGAACACTTTACCCTCAAGCACAGATTTATATACACAAAGTCCACCAGGTCCTAAAGGTTTTTTGCCTGTTCCCTTTTCTTTCTTGTTGCCTAAGGAAATGAAGTGATTTGGCTGGCTCAGCCATTCCTTGTTTTTAGCTTTTTCCCAGCTGCTGGCCGACTACCTCAGGTTTTTCAGGTTAATTTGTCTTCACTCTTCAAGACAACTGGCAGGGATGTGGGAAGGGTGTGGGATGTGGCAAGCAGTCTGCCAGCTTTCTTAAAGCTGCAATAACAAAACCCAGCATAATCTTGAAGGTCTTAACTGCTGCCTTCCCTCGGCTACAGTCCAGGCAGGTTTTGGGGGCCTGAGGGTGTGAAACAGCTCAGAGAGATTTTTGTTAATCCAGAAGAAAAACACTGTTCTGAGGAAATCCACTTTTATTTGAATGTTGCATTTCCGTGCTTGGTTAATATGGTAACTCGTATGAGTGATGTGTAGATGTAGCACCCTGCTTGTGCACAGTGGTCTGTGATGTGTCTGAGGAAGGAAGAGGAGCTCCCAGACACTCAGTAGAAGAATGCTGTTCATTCAGAAGTTCTTGGGGACAAGTAATTTAATGCTTCCAAGTAGCCACAGCAGTTGCTTAGATGCAGTGAGATATATAATGAAGGTTAAGCTGTTTAGCATTAATTAAACTGAAAGTTGTGTATGCTAGACACAAATGGTTTGGATGCTTTTTGCCCACGGAGAAGTGATGATGTCAACAGAGCGTAGAGCCTGAAGGCCCTCATTGGATTGTCTAATTTGAGGGTCTAAAAATTCATTCATGTGCCCTCAATAACATTGACCCCAGGGGTTTTATTTGGCTTAAATCGTTCAGAAAAGAGATCAGAATGGAGGTCCCACCAAAAGTTTAAGATAAGCTGAGGTAGGGGCTCAAACTCCGTGATTCACACACTGTGCTGAAAAGGAAAGCCAAAGTGTCAGTAGACAACTGCAGGAAAAATTCATTCCTTTGGGAATTTCAGAGCTTGGGACCAGGTACAGCCAAGAAACACCCACCAGGCTGGGTGCTGAAGAAGTAAAATCCTCTGCATTGCCACAGACCATCTTTGGATCCTGTCCATGGCTCCTGCTGCAGCACAGCACTTTGGAGGTCTGCTCCAGTCAGCACAAGAAAATAAATGAGGATGCACAGCAGGGGAAAATCCAATTCCCAGTGGCTGAAGCTCTGAAGTGTGCTTGTCACTGTTGCCTTATGCAGAACAGTAGGTATTAGTAGCTGAGTGTGGTGCTATCAATTATCTGCCTTCCTTTTAACACAATAAGAGATGGAATCGGGTGGGATTCGTGGGTTCAAGGGTCAGAAGTGATCACTGCAATTATTCAGCTTGACCCTCCTTGTTAGAGATAGCTGTTCAGTTTTCCCTATAAATTAGTAAGCAGGTTTTTGAGAGCAAAATGCAGTCTTGAGGACTCCGTGCGATGGTGAGTCTACCACCTGGCAACCTGTTCCAGTGTTTAATTACCCACACTGCTAGAAAATTGAGTCTTAATTCATGGTAATTTATTTATTCTAGATAATAAAGCCTTTGGGGCTGTCTGTCCTTTTAGTAAGTGTTTTTACAGTGCCTAGCACAAAAGGATCTCTGACTCCTGATGGGAGCCTGGGTGCCACCAGAATGCTCAAACAGCTTGTTAACTGGGAACAGCAGACAGCATTGCTGTTTACCCCCATGGTCTTCAAGAATACAAGATGAAGGAGTTAGTTTCCTCAGTGCAGCAAATTCTTTTTCTCCCCTCATATTTCCCTTCTTTATCTTATACACTCTAGGGTGATATTTTCAGCACAGGCAATGAGTGTTGGTTTTTACTTCTGTTGTTTTCCAGGGCTGGCACTAAAAAAAATGCTCCCCCTTTTCAATTTGTCAGCTGCACTGACAGATTACCCTTTGGCAAGGAATACAGCACAGTCATCTTGGAGGATAACTTTTCTGTCAGTCTAGCTTCCTTCACTTCTGCCAAGGGTATCGCTGGGAAACTCGGAGACGTGGCTGTGTATTTTGTGGGAAATCCACTAATAAGAATCTTGAACCTTGCATAGAAAAAGTGGTTTACAATAAATATGCCCCGGTCAGGCAAAAGAATAGTTGAAGTCTGCAAACTGCCTAAGCTTTTGCTGGATCTGGGGCTACTGAAATACTAATCTCCTGTAGGTCGGGACTAAAAAGGTGTTAGGTTTTTTGAGTCGGCTGCCCATGGCTCCAACAGGCTCTTGGAAAGCCAAGGAGCAGTCAGATGGAGGAATGTCTTGGCCAAAACTCTCGTTGTGCTGGCTAAACCCACTCCCTTGGCAGCACTGCATTGTATTCTCACAAAGGCTGCCGTGGAGGCTTGAGGTCAGTGCAAGATTTCTTTCTGAGTGTTGGATCCTCCTGCAACCACTTGAAGGAGATTGAGAGCTCCTTTCTGCCGCGGGATGGAGTGGCGAACACGGGCCCTTTCGAGGACATTTTGTTTGTTTTATGAACCTGCTTCTCCAGATTCCCCTTTTGTTTCTCCAATCAGTACAAATGACTTCTTGACAAGGTTCCCAGTTCGTGACAAGGTAGGTGGTTTTGTCTGTCATGCATTAAGAGGGAAGGACTGATGGCTCCAAACAATAGACATGTTGTTCCCATCTCAAGATGTCAAGTGCAAGCGTCTTTCAGCTGTGATTACTGGCATGCTGTCTTGGGTTCCATCTGAGATCTCTTAATCTTTCCTGTGTTGGGAGGATGCCTCACAACAAAACATTACCTAGCAACAAAAATACCTCAGGTCTGTCCAGGGAAAGCAACAGCAGAGTTGTTATTAATCACGCTGAGATGATGCATTGTGGTTTAAAAAATTGGAAAGTAAAGGCCAGATTAAATATTGACATTTACTATGGTCCAACTGTGTTAGCTTTCACTTTGGCTGACATGAAAACGTATATTCAGTGAAAATGGGAAATAAAACCCCTCGTCTGTGTTCTCCTGGATATCTCAAAGTGAAGGGAAAAGGAAAAAAAAACAGATCTGTTATTTCCTTTGAAATCTTGAGAGGCTGAAGGGACTAGAATTCTGGTCATAAGGACTTACTGGAGTTTCAATGTCAAGATGACAGAGTAGACTGTCTTTGCTGGAAACCATTTTATTTTAAATTACGACTTTAATAACTTTATAACTTTAACAATAAGCTAAAATCTGGATTTAAAAAGAAGTATCATAGTAGCAAAAGAGCTGAGACTTCCCAGCAGCCTGCCATGTGCTGCTCTGTTCAAAGAGTACATTTTGGGGCATTTCCAGCAGGTGAAAGCCTGACTTTGTTGTAACCATCTCAACTCATGGGTGATAGCCTCACAAGGCTGAATTAACCCTTAGGATCACAGATCTCCACGCTCTTAATGTCATATCCCGAGTCCCACTAAGGGTTCTGGAGAAGTGCTGGTTTCAGGAGCTGTCACCAGAAATACAAACAGCCTGGAACCGTAGAGGGAAGTGCTGTGGTTAGAAAAGAGGGAGGTCGTGTGGCACACGGAGGTATTTTGATGTCAACCTGCTCTGCTGTGGGAATGTTGGGGAACTTTCCACTCGGCTCTGTCTCCCCGAGGTGGCAATTTGGAATCTCTCCGTGCCTTGCGGCGTGGGGAGTGTGAGCAAACAGTGTCACGAGTGGGCACGGGTGGGTGGGTGGAATCATAATGCACTTTTTTTTTTTTTTTTTTTTTTTTTTCCTTCCTTGCTGTGATCTTTACCAAGATGAAATGGAGCCAAATCAGTCAGTCTGGTTGTGTGAAGCCATTCTTTTCCCAGTGGTAGCTTTTCACCGCAGCCGCAGTTCCCTACCTGTGGGCGAGGAGGAGCTCACAGAGCTGGGGGAGGACAAGTGGGGTTGGAGAAAGGGCTAAAATAACTGTGAATTTCCACCACTCTTGTTGAATTAATTGATTAGCGTGAGGAAAAGGAATTCAAGGCCTTACTGCTCTAGTCCCATTGCAAATTAGAGCTCTGTGTTGACAAGAAGAACCCCTGTGTGTTGTTTTACTGCTTTCAGTAAACAAATATCTTTTATTCATCAGCCTAAGAAACAACTTTAGGCTTGTTACTTCCAATGAGTTAACTTCTTCATCTTCTGGAGAGAGCCTGGTTTTTTAGGTTGTGTGTGCAAACTACCAGACTTGAAGCTGAAAAAAAAAAAAAGACAAATGATTCCCTGGAGAGTTCAGCTCGCTGGGGGATGATGTAGGCTAGTGCAAGGCTCTGAAGTGATGCATACAATGTTCTTGCTGGGGTGGGGTTTTTTTTGAGCTGTTGCTCTATCCTTGTAAGCAGTTGAAAAATGTCTTTCCTGCAGCCATAGCCATAGTTTGTAGGTAATGGCTTGTCAGAAACACTGTTGGTTCATAAAGATTAGCTATGTGAAAATGTCCACAGTGCTTTTTCTTGCTGCTACCCGGAGGGTGGAACACAGAAGAGGGGCTGGGAAGCACATGGCAAGGAGGCAATCAAGGCATTTTCATTAAGAAGTAATGAATGGTAATTCCAGAACATCTGCTTGGGAGAGCCATGTGAAGAAGCCTTTTCAAAATCAGAATCTTGCTCCTGATTCAGGAGCATCCCAGAGAAACCAGCTCACTGGTTGGTCATCAAGGCTACATGGCAATGCCAGGTAGAAGTAAGAAGGGTAGAAGATCAGTTTGTTTGCTTTCACAAAACTTCAGCTTTAAGCACGTGTGGCTTAACTTGAAGGAAGTAATTAGGGAATATCTCCTCTTGGATATATGAAATTCCCAAACAAACAGTGTGAACTTTGGGCTTACTGTGCTGACATCAGTGAGAATTGAAGGGTGTTCTACTGCTCTGAAAATCAACAGGTCAACTGATGAAAGTTTTCTCGTGGATCTCTGGACTTTGAGGTAGTCTGACCTTTTTTTCTGGTGCAAAACTGCTATTGAAGATTGAGTGAGAAGCTAAATTGTGTGGGAGTGTGTGTCACCACTAAGCAGGTGAGGTGTAAGCTTGATGAGGAACAGTCTTTAGAGCTGACTCAATCTTCTCAGAAATTTCTATCATATTCGGTAAATAATTTTTAGGGAAGAATTTAAAATTTTAAGTTGTCAAAACATTTCACTTCAAGGTTTTTTTGAAATGTTAAATATCACGTATTTTTTACAAAACAACTTATGCTGGAGAAAATTTAAATACCAAAATCAAAACAAAACAAAAAAACCCCACTAACAAACCACAAAACTTACTTTGTTATTCACTTGATCCCCATCCTCAACTTCCTGATTTCTGTTTGTGTTGAAGAGAGCCAAATATTCTTTTTATTTCTGTGGTTCTGAAGCACAATTAGAACACGGCAAATAAGAAATATTTCAATTAACCCAGAAGCTTTTTGGCTCTCAGGAAGAGATCCATCAACCTGATTTTCAGTGACTGGGATTCAGGAAGGCCATGTTAGAGACTCTATTTCCCCTTCTTTCATCTTCTTCCTGCACTGTTGCTGTAGCAGGCTGGGGGAGGAAGGTTTGGCAGCCAGCAGGAATAAGAGCACTTGTCACCACTTGAGGGGATTTGGGAGAATTTCTTCAGCAGATTGGAGGGAAGAGTGAAGAGTTCACATCAGCCTAAAGGTATGTGTGAGATTTGCTGAGTGACTTTGGTGGAAGATGCCCTTGGTACACCCTGTTGTCAAAATCCACTTGAGTTTCATTCCAAAGAGAAAAAGAAAAATATCTCCTGGTGCCCACATGGTATCTACCAAATCTCCCTTTCCAGCCACCAACACCTTTGCTCTCCTTCTGTTAAAGGGTAAATTCAGAAATGCTCAGGGAAACATGTTCTCCTTTATAAATGTGGATAAAATCCTGATAATTCATTGCAAGGCTTCTGCATCCTTGGGATGGCCAAGTGTTGCAACAAGAGTTTTATCTCAGTCATTGCCTCCTTTTATCTTGTCCTTGGACTTTGTCTCCAGGGTAGAAACTGAACGTGGATAATTCTCTGCCAAGAACCTCTTGAGGGAGCTTTCACACAGAAGAAGAGATTCAAGGCACGAGACAGAGGGATCATCAACCTGTCAGGGTACTGGTGCTCAATAGCAGCTGGCCCTGGTTACTGTGTATTGGTGACATAATGGCTTCAAATTGGAATTGCTAAAAATAATTCCAGCATTTTAAAGTGAAATCATCCTTTGTAAAGGACTCTAACTTGAGGCACCTAGAGAGATAAGAACCTGTCTTGTTGGGCTTTTTGGCAGCAAACTGAAGCATGCAAAGACTCATAGAAATATAGAATGGTAGGGGTTGGAAGGGACCTCTGGAGATCATGGAGTCCAACCCCCCTGCCAGAGCAGGGTCACCCAGGGCAGCCCACACAGGAACAGATCAGGTGGGTTTGGAAAGTCTCTAGAGAAGGAGACTCCACAGCCTCTTTGGGCAGCCTGGGCCAGGCTCCATCACCCTCACAGTGAAGAATTTTCTCCTTATGTTGAGCTGGGACTTCCCATGTCCTAGCTTCTGCCCGTTATTCCTTGTCATAGTACTGGGCAGCACAGAAGACTGTCCCCTTTCACTTGACACCCACCCCCCAGATATTTATAGCCATTAATAAGATCCCCTCTCAGCCTTTTCAGGACTAAGGAGAATGGCATTAGCACTTTGGCACACAGCTGAACCTGGTAGTGTTGAGCATGTGGGTGCTGTTACTGGTTTACAACAGGCATAGCCACCTACCTCTGACAGACATGTTTTTCTCTTCTATAAAATATTGAAAAAATAAGACATCATTCTAATGTGTCACCTCTCACATCCACACTGGTTGTTTTTTTGTCACAGCATGGCCTCAGTTGACTATGCAGACTGAGAACATATTCCAGTCAGGAAAAGCAGTAGAGAGAGCACATCCTTTACCTTTGTCTTGTCAGCCCAAGTAGCTGAGGCTTGCTGAGCAGAGGCTCTTGTCTCTTGGTCCCAGTAACACCAAGCCTGCAGATTTCCTCTGAGCTGTGCTTTTCTTCATACTGAGGGGAGGTTTCTTTTTCTTTCCAAGCTGGATTTCTGTGCCTACCCATCCCTAACACTGAAAATGGGCTTCTTTCTTCATGCTCTGGCTTGTAGTCAGCTTGGGAATAGTCACCATGTTCTTGCCAAACAGAGTCACGTTCCTTTCTAGTTCTGACAAAGGTCTCTGGATCATTTTCTGTCTCGGGTTTGTCAGATACCACGGGTATCTGGTGCACGTGAGAGGGCAGAAGGCATGACTCTGGATGGACTGTTGACATAGGTTTCCTCCATTTCAGTTCTTCTCTCTGCCATAAAGAGCTGTCTGGAAGAAACCATGATACCTTCTGCCTCTCCTCTTCCCACAGATTTTAGTCTTTCTTGACAGAAAACATTCCTTTCATGTTTTTGAATCACTGGTAGTGATGAACCAGAAACAAATTTGTACTGTAATTGTGATGCCTGAGTAGTTTCTTCAGCAGGAACTAGAAAGAACTGGATTGAAAGATGTGTGTGTGATAAAAGCATCAGCCCAGAATTGGTTGAACCCTGAGGAAGCTGGAATACAACTTCCATCAGGCAGACCCTTTCTGTTAGATATTCAGTCTGGTGCAAGGAGTGGTGATGGTGGAACAAATGGAACAGCACAGTTTGTAAAGACATGTCCTGAAGCATGAAGTAGTGAAGAGCTGGAGCTCAGTGTGTGGATGCTGATCACAAGTGGAAACAGATTTTGAAGTGCAATCCTCATCTGTGTACTGGTATCAAAGGGAAAAGAATGAACTCAAACACATCTCACCCCCTTTGATGCAATTCAAAATACCTGCTGACATTCAAGAGATGAAAGGTGAGACAAGGAAAAAAAAGTAGTTTTCATGCAAGAGATTTGCTAACACTGCTCAAAGATTTTGTTCAGTTTTAATCCTGAGAAGATTGTTTTGAGCAGAACAGAAGAAAATGACCGTATGTGAGTTTACAACTGTGCACAACAACCCAGTGTCACTGAGATCTTTGAAAGGCAGGATGCAGGCATGTGCATCTCAGACTGGAACTGGGGACTTCCAAACTGGTTCTGACTGGGGAACCAGTCTCGGTGTGAGCCTGTCCTGCAGGGATACCTTAGAGGGAGAGAGATGTCCAGCCTGAGCTCCCTGCTGTCACAGTCCTTCCAGACTAGAGCAAGTTTGCCTGCAAATGTCTTGGAGTGTGGTTGCTTCAGAAGTGCAGTTGTACCCATTATGCTGAGAAACCAGAAGATTTAAAGAAATTAATATGGCTGGTATGTAGCTGGTTGGAATCTGCTCTTCTGTAAACACACCAGAAAAAAGGAGGAGGAAAATGCTAGTTTGTATTTATATAGGAGGCTTTTAAAATTGAATCAAGGAAACATTAAGCCTTTGAATATTTTATATTTGCCAAAACCATATTTTTGCCCTTGTCTCTGTTTCTAAACAAATGTGAGCTTACAGTGAGCACTGTTGTATCCTCAGGATACTCTTTTCAAGTAAACAGTAGAGATCAAAGGCAAATGATCCAGAAACTGACAATGCAGTATTTTGGCCAAAGTTTGGGGGATTTTCCCTTTTTTTTTTTTTTTTCTTTTTTCTTTTTGTTTTTTAAGGCACAGCTCATTGGTTTTCTTCTGATAGAGAAATGAGAGAGACACTCATTCCAAGAAGGAAATCCTTGTTAGTGATGTTCTTCTCAGGCCCTTTTGTCATGAAACCTTTCACCACAACTCTTTGCCCATTTTGGAGCCAACATATTCTGGAGAATTTGTTCACAGTGCTGCTCCTGCAGGACTGGTCTGCTTCATGGCTGCTGCTGCTGCTGCTGGTGGGCTCTTGTACTCTTCATAGGATGGTTTGGGTTGGATGAGACCTTTGAAGGCCACCTAGTCCAACCCCCCTGCAGGGAGCAGGGCCATCTGCAGCTAGAGCAGGGTGCTCAGAGCACCAACCTCAGCTGGGGTGGTGCCAGGGATGGGGCAGCCACCACCTCTCTGGGCAAACTAGCACAGCCTCTCACCACCCTCAGGGGAAGAAAATTCTTCCTTCTATCCAGTCTAAATCTCCCCTCTTTTAGTTTAAACCCATCACCCCTTGTTCTGTTACAACAGGCCCTGCTAAAGAATATGTCCCCATCTTTCTTGACAGGCCCCTTGAAGTGCTGAAAGCTGCAGGAAGGTCTCCCCAGAGCCTTCTCTGGTCCAGGCTGAACCCCCCCAGCTCTCCCAGCCTGTCCCAGCAGAGGGTTCCAGCCCTCCCAGCACTGCTGGGGCTCCT
>JAOEGS010013906.1:6201-22660 GCA_025447755.1 Corythornis vintsioides
AAAAATGCAATGATTTAAAAATAATTAAATTAATTACAAATGAATTCTCCAATTGCCTTCCTCCAGTTGGAAAGGGTGGATAAATCTTTTCTCTTTCTTTTACAAAGACTTGCAGGGCTGCAGGCAGCAGAGTGCTGCTGGCAGAGCAGAAGGACAGCAGCTCAGGACAGAGGGCAGCCAGAGCCCCCAAAGGACCCGGCAGGCCCCGGCGACCCCGGCGACGCGGCAGAGCCAGGCTGGGTGGCAGAGCCAGGTGCTCTGGCAGGCTGGGCAGACCTGGGCAGCCCCCATCCAAGCCCCTCAGCAGTGTGCCAGCAGAGCACAGCGTGTTCAGGAGAAAAGCTAGGTTAAAAGAGGTATGCACCTGCTGCAGTTGCTTCACCTTTCTCACCCTGCCTTTTTTATTTTGGATCGCTCCGTTTCAAGGAATCCTTTTCAAAAAGAATTGGTGCTTTTGGGGTTGGGTTTTGGGGGTTTTTTCTTTAATGGGTTTGGGTTTTTTTACAAGATGAAAGCCTAAGACATCTGAGAAGAAAATATTGTGTTTGAAGGAAAAATTACTCCTAGGAGAACATGGGGAAAATGGGAACACGGTCTGGAGAGGGATTTTTGGCATGGAGATACAGTCTGGCTACCTTTGTTTTGAAGAGGGCAAGTTTCTAGCTACTATTCTGTATCTCCTCCAGCACAGTTAAAAGAAATAAGCCCAGCAGAAGTCAGGCAACATGGGGAAAAACCAACAAAGCAAGCCCAGGGGAGGATAGAAGGGGGAAAAAACCAACAAAGCAAGCCCAGGGGAGGATAGAAGGGGGAAAAAACCAACAAAGCAAGCCCAGGGTAGGATAGAAAGGAGATGCAAATCAATTTCAACTAACATTTGTGTGTTGTGGAGGATCCTTCATGGCTCTTCAGGCTGCTGATGTTGCCCTTCCATCCACAGGCAGCACTGGTGGGGCTGAACTTTGCTGTAGATGGGGAGTAGCTGTTCTGAGCCTTTCTCACCTCCTCTGTTGGTGTTTGCACCCTCAGAGCTGCTTGTGTGGCCTCAAAAGGGCTGTTGTGTGCTGGGGGGTGGGCTGCTTAACCTCTGGGGGCTGCTTTGCTCTCACCAACTCCTCCTGGCTTTTGGCAGCTGATCCAGCAGTGTGACAATGAGGAGCTGATGGAGCTGGCTCTGCCACGCCTGGCAAAGCTCGTCACTGTCTTTGAGTTCCTGCTGATGAAGGTGAGGCCTTTGGGCAGAAATCACCTGGGGGAGACTTCCATCAGTGTGCAGAAAGAGATTCCTCTAGAGGGGCATCTGAATTCTCTGAGCTAGGTCTCTGGATTGAAAGGTTTACTTTTTGCTGCCTGGTTCAGTGGGAGTTTTAAATATTCCATAATCTTTTGACCTCAGTGTTTGAAATGTTGAATAAAACAAACTGACAGGCTTTAATTTAATTTATTTATTTGAAAGATAGGAAGGGGAAAACAAAACTTCTTTTCCCCCTCTCATTTCTAGGTTGAAAAAGGTTATCCAGCCAAAGCTTGCTTCCCAGATGTGTATAGGGAGTTTGAAGACTTGCATAATATGGTAAAGAAAATGGCTTATGATCACCTTGGTAATTCTGATTTGCTGAGTTGCCAGCAGCCTGTTGAAATCAAAGATGCTAAGGTAATACAGCACTCTATGGAACAGTGATTTGTTTGTTTATTTTAGATGCTTTGCATTTTTCTCTGATAAGCTTTGTCGTGCTGGTAATTTAAAGAAAACAGGGGTTTTGACAGCAAAAATAGCCAAACAACCAACCAACGAGAAGATAGTAAAAATAAAGCTACACATTTAGTTTATGGCAGTAGATACAATTAAAATATATATTAAAAAATAAGTTTCTATCAGTGCTGGGGTCTGTCTTGCACATCTAGGGTGGCATGACCCTGTGTGTCACTGCCAGGTGTATTTAGCATTAACTGCTAACAAAAAGGCATCCTGCAGTTTGATGGGAAAGGAGGTGTCTGTAAAATATTTAAAGGGATAAGTGCTCTCACTGGAAAATGAGGCCACACTGAATGCAGTTCACAGTCTTAGCAGCAAATATTAGCATTAATAAAACTGCAGCCTGTTATTTCAGTGACAGGGTTCATTGTTTATGCAGCTGTACCCAGAAAGAATGTGGCTGTTTTTTGAGGTTTTTTTTTTCTGTGGATCTGTTTAGCCTTATGGATCCCTATCAATCTGTGTTCCCCTTGCTCAGAATAAAACAGCTCTTTGTACAGAACACGTTTCTGGTTTTCCCTTCTCCACTTCCAGCAGTGAAAACACTCTATTGTGTAAAACCTCCAGCAAATTGTCTAAACTCTGTGCTTGCACTGCAAAACTCAGAGCAGGGGTGGTGGAGATAAGATTTGTGGTTTAAAAAATTAACTCCTATATGGCTAATAGGAACTTTTCAGGATAATGCAGGATATTATCTGTACACAATTCCTGAATTCAGATATTCCCTGTACACATAAATCCTGCATGCTGCTCTGGATGTTTGGTAACTAACAGTTCCCTTGGGAGAAATGAAGTGGCTCCCAGAGAAGGGGGATGTGGATACTGGGAGTCCCAGGGATGCAGCACAGCCACGTGGGGGTGATGGAGGGGAAGGGAAATTCTGAACTATTGAACTATTCAGAGTTAGGAAGACTGAAATGTTCTGTAAATCACAGAGAGCCTGGGCAGTGTTCTTTATGAATCCCTGCCTCTGGATCCTATAAATAACCATTGCACTCCTAATTCTTTGAGTTTGCCTGTTAATTTCACCTTCCAAGGTGCTGTTACTATGGAGGTTAGAAAACATGGGGGTCTGAGTCCTCTGAGTGGTAAAGATTGATTGTCAGCTCAGACCTGGGGTGTTTCTAGTTCAGGTTGAAGAACACAACTGTATTCAGACTGGAGAGGCTAACTTTCCCTTTTTTCCTGTAACTGTTTTTAAAGGTTGCTGAATCTCTAGGAATTACAGCAGTACTCCCTGGAGAAGGAAAGATGCAAGGTGTAGAGTCTTGTTCACAGTGTGTAACTAAAATGGTTAGTGAGCAAGTGCCTGTGGAGATACTGGGACAGAAACGGTTAGCTGAGGTATGGAATGCCTTTGTGACAACTAAAAATGAAACAAAGACAAAGTAAAACTGGTGAAAACAGAGAATTCTTGGTTGCAGAGTCATGCCAGTGCTACCTGACTCGAGTTCAAGGCAGTGCTTGGAGCTTGGAAGTGCTCTGTGCTGTGGCAGTGGAGCACATGAGCTAGCATGCTAAAGATGTCCCTGGGAAAGCCACTTGGTGGCATTCAGGACAGAATCTCCAAGGCTTACAGGGAGTCTCATGATGCAAGCCAGAAAGAACTGTCTTGTGGCACTAATAAGTGGGGGCCCCACAGTGAGAAGGGTCTCCAGATCCTAGTCACCTCTCTGGGAGCAAAGGGCTGGTCTGCAGCAGGCTGATGCTGGAGAGGTGGTTGCTCTGCTGAGAACTCCTACAAGGTGTTGGCAGAGGTGCCTGAAAACAGTTTTTCTTTCTAACAAGCCACTGGACCAGGTTTAGTCTGCTTGTGAGTGGGCAGGGAGCCATCTTTTCTCTTCTTGAAAGTCACATCCCTCTGGTCTGTCCCCTTAACTGTTCCCATTTTCCTTGACTCCAGAGTTGTTTCTGGTAGTGGATAAATAAAACCAGTGCCTGTGGTTAAATGTGAAGAGCTGGTTGGTTTTTCTTCATTAACCACCAGTGCTGCTCACAGGCTGAAGCTGGAGGGAGAGCTGGTAGCAGGTTCCATGCTGAGAAAGCAGAGGAGGTTGTTTCACCAGACAGCAGAAGTGCTGAGTGAGGTGCTGAAGTGTGAGGGCTGTGCTCAGATCCTGCCCTGTGAGGGTTCAGTGCCATGCAGTGCCCACAGCTAGCCTGGCATCTGTTCCCCTCTTGCCAGCTGTGGTGGCAGCCAGGTAATTCTCTCTTGTGTTGACAGAGCTCAGGGGAGGAGCTGCTGCCATCAGCCAAAAGGACCAAGTTGGAAGACCTGCTGGAGAATGTGGATGATGCTTATGCCAGCCAAGAGGAGCTGAAAGAGAAGAGTGGGGATTTGTGTGCACTGTTTGAAAGAGATGGTAACCTCTTCAGATTTTCCTCTGCTCTGTTTGGGGAGGAGCTGAACAAATCTCTTTATTCTTTGAGCTACTGGGGGTTGTGTCTTAAGGTTCATTTCTTAACTTGCTTCCCAGGTCCCTGAAAAGCAGCTGTTTAACTGTGGTGGGGGGAAGCCACAGGTGATGCAGGAGCTCTGCATCCATGCTAATCCAGCCAGGGTAGCACTGCAGCACTGTGACAACAGTTCTGTCCTCCACTGTGTGCTCTATAGTTCAGCCCCTTGGGATCATCCATCCAACCATCAGCCCTCTCTACAGAGTTCACCCCTAAACCATGTCCCTCAAAACCACATCCAAACTCTTAAAATCACCAGAGCTTTCTGGATCCTGGGGAGAGGGAGAGCTGCTGCAGGTTCTCCTGTATCCCAGGGGATATATGGGACTTGGAGAATGAGAATTGGAATTGAGGCACTGTTTTGCACCACAGTATGGGTAGTTGCCCTTCTTTTCATCCCTTCTTTGTCCTTATTTCCTTATGGAACTGGATTAGGAAGGGAGATGGGTCCCCACCTGTAATCTCCCAGAAATCCACTGCTCTGCTGTGCAAAACTACTGCAGTTATTCAGGGGCATTAAGATCACTGTTTGTGAAAGATTCCAGCCCTTGCCACCTCTAGTAAGCTGTGTGTATCTGCACTGGCCTCTTGCTTAAGTGCTGGTGTTGCTGTCACCACTCTGCTTTTCCCCTCTGCACCTCTTCTGTCAATGCTTGCTTGTTTTTTCTTTCCCATTAGGTTTTTTTCCTCTCTCTCTGTGAAAGTCTGCATGACCACACTTGTGTTAGGATTTTCTTTCAGCCTGTGAGGGTTTAAAATGTGCTTTTAAGGGCTTTTGCTGGTCTACAGCATGAGGGGTGAAGATGATCCCTTCTGCAGTGTTAGGCAGTGATACCTTTCAAAACAAACCCCAACCAACCTACTTGTTCCTTTTGATCTGCAGTAATAAACACTGACAGCTCGTGCCACTGCAGCTTAGGAGTTGTTGCTTGGCTACCTCCTGGGTTTGTGACCTGTCTGTCAGCCCAGCCCAAAGAAGTGGAAAACCACACTCCATTTCTAGTGTTTTTTACCTATTTTCTCACAGGACAAAATGCTTCTTGGGGCTGTTAGCACAGATAATTAGATATCAGGAACTTCATGACGTGTCTGAGTCCAGGATGAACTTGATTATCAGCAGAAATCTTCTTAAGATGTTATGCTTGAGAATCCAGCAGGTGGACTGTCAGCTCCTTGTGCATGGTATTTTATCTTTTCATGGATGCCAGATGGAAAAAAAAAAAAGGTTGATTTTAAGCCCAGGTTGTTTTCAGGGTTAAGAGAAAAATGCTGCTTCTCATGTAAGGTCTTGGTATGGAAATACTCAGTAATATTTCACTACCAAAAATTCCTTGAGTATTTTTGCACTGGTTTTCTCACTGGGAAGTGCTGTGAAACTTGTAAGGTGCTTCAGGTTTGCTAATTTGGGGGAAGAAAGCAGGAAAATAGAGTAGCTCTCCCTCCAGAATTACTGCTGAAAACCAGTCTTTTGGACACGCAGTTCAGACTGCCCAACAAAACATTTCTTTTCCCCTTTCAGGTTTTAATCCATTAAATGGAGAAATCTTGCTGTCAGTGGACAGGAACAGCACTTGCTGCACAGCTGGCAGCACGTTGCCAACAGCAGAGCAACACCATTCACTTGCTGATCCAGGAGTTGGAGCTGATGCTGAACATTCAGGTACTTTCTCCCCGAGTGTGGAAATGAGGACAGAATATTCCCAACCCGTGGACATACAGGGACCAGGGAGGGCAGGGGCTGTGTCTCTGCTGCAGGCTGAAGTTGTGCTGCCTGTTGAAGCCTCACCTGAGCTAGTTCAAGCAGCTTTTGTGGGTGAGAGCAAAGCAGGTGGCCCAGCAGGCTCCGTGCAGGAGGAATCCACGAGCCACCAGAGCACTGGGAGTGCTCCCAACCCAACCTCCCAGGAAGAGAAGAGTCACTTTGCAGCCACTGAACAGCTTCATCATGCCAGTGTGACCCACGAGCTGCAGGAACTGGAGAAGGTTTTCTCCACCAACATGGTGCCAATAAGCTACCCCCACGGCGCTGGGAGCGACCAGAGCCCTGCCCAGGGAGCCTCCCTGGCTGCTGCAGGGAACCACGAAACCCCCTTCCCGTTCTGTGGAGCAGAGGGGCACCCTCAGCTGGACAGCACTGCGGGTGAAGCCGTAGCCTTTGAGATTGCTGAGGAGAGCCATGGGTTTTTGTCTCAGGGACAAGAACAGATCCTTATTCAGACTTCGGACGGGCTGCTCCTGTCCCGGTCGGAGCCCGCCCTGCTGTCCCGGGCGGAGCCCGCCCTCCTGTCCCAGGCAGAGGGCATCGTGATCCTGACGGACGGCAGCGGCACCACGATGCAGATCCGCACGCCCCAGGGCCTGGCCCTGCAGACAGTGCAGGCGCTGCTGGCCATGGGAGCAGCTGGCCCAGCTGAGGGGCCTCTGCAGGGTGAATTAGAGCCATAAACCAGACGTCGGGCTGCGCTTCCTTCTGGAAGAGACCGACTCCTCAAAATGTATATTTTTCTAATGTGGATAACAGGAAGAATTGAAATTTAACTTATTTGTAAAACTGTTTCTATGCCCTGTCCTTTTTATAACTTCTGTTTCTATAAAGCTAGCAGCGTTGCAACCAAAAATCATAGGATTAACATTTCTCTTGTTTGCTTTCTATGTCGGAGGTGGGTGGGAGGTGGAAATCTGTCAACCCTCAAACTGTTGCACTATTCCCTTTTGTTACATAAATCCCTTTCTAGCCATTTAAAAATGCAGTGGAGTTGTACTGCTGCTCAGCAGTGATGTGCTGTGTACTGGCAAGCTGTATATGGGTAAAATAAAAACCAGTGTATTAAAAATGTGTGTTTGCTGTGCCACTGAGATGCAGAAACACTTTGTTGTTGCACTTTCTTCAAGCCAGCTTGAATATTCAGTAGCATCTAGAGTTGAAATGCACACATCTGCCTGGAAAAGGGGGCAGTCTGAAATCTAAACCACACTTGTGCATTCTGGGAACAGTGTGACTAGCTGATCCTCACCTCAGCAAGCACCCTGTGTGTTAAGAGACAAAAACAGCCTCCACCAGCATCTGCTTTGAGCTGCACTGCTGGAGATGAAGGATGCACTTGTCTGATGTACAGCCACACCTTTAAACGTTGCTGTTCCTTAGGAATGGGAAGGTGTCCAAGCACTGATCTGATTTTCCTGCAGGAGACACCAAATCCTTGTACTTCAGTCCATGATGGTCTATTTTTGTTAGGCTTGTACTGTACTTTTCTATTTCAGATGATGGATCCTTTGCCAGTTCTAAGCTTTGGCCTTCCCAGTAACTCCTCAACTGTACTCTTTAATCATAATTAAAAGGTATCCTTGGCTATGATCTGTTTCTCTCTGCAGACAGAAAACCTGCCCCATTACTTATCTACTGTAAACTTTTATTGAAAAACTTTAAATAACCAGTATCTTTATTTTGTTCATGAGCTGTTCCCTGAAAACTGGTGCCACACCTTTAAAACATGTGTGTCTTTGCTAAACTCAACAGGCTACTGAGATAATTGGACAAATCAACTAAAAGCACCTGCAAGATGCAGGAGGACTGCTCATAAATCAAGTATGAACACTGATTTTTCATGGTCTTGTTACTGAGGAAATAGAGAACATTTTAAACAGTTTTACTGTGTCCCTTTAACAGTCAGTGGGGGGTTTGTGGGGGATTGATTTGATCAGCCAGAACACTGCCTTTTCTGTGTGTGCATGTGGAAAATGATGGCATCATGTGTTCTGAGCTCTCTGGTGGTTCATAGTGTACTTTCTGATGGATTTGTTTCCTCTTTCTTCTGTTCCAGGAGGTGGTGATGGCCAGAGGACACAGACCTACCTTAGGAGTGAAGATACCATCCCAGGCAAGCTTCTGCTGGTCTTCCCAAGCCTTTGGTTGCAGTGAGCAATTCTTTATTGCACTCTTTGGTCCTGACTGTCTACTAACTAGACCTGAGGGCTTCAAATAGATCCATCAACTGCTTAGAGCTCCAAGGAGAAAACACCTTGGCAGTGATTTTCCAGTAACCTTCCAGTAGCAGTCAGTGAGCAGGGGGGGCTGTGGATTTGAAGTCTCCTTCCCAGAGAGCTCCTTTCCTCCAAGAAGCAATTTCTCCCCGTGCAGAAAATGAAGACCTGCTTCAGTTCTGCCTTCCCTATTGATTTGCACATGCTGGGAAACACAAAACACCCACTCTCACCCCAAAACAACAATTCTAGAAGGGAACCAACATTTCTGCCTTGGAAAATATTTTCCAGGCGTGAAGGTGTTTCCATAGTGACAGGGGTCTAGCCCCACTCAGATAAATTAAGGTGGCTGTTCAGCTAAGTGCAATGCTTGCACAGAAAAATAATAAAAGAAAGCTATTTATAACTGACTGCATTCTCTGGGAGCTACAGCAGAATTTCTCCTCAGACACTAGAAATCTGGCACGAGAATAGAACACTATTAAACTGTCAGAAACAGCCCTGCAGCTGAGCAGGGAAATGTGGTGGGAATTAATTTCCTAATTCATGTCTGTTATTGCAGGAGACTCCTGTTATTTCCCTCACTGAGCTTATGGGGATTCAGCTTGGCCCTGGTTAAGTAAGTGACCCTACTTTTCTTAGCAGAAATCTGTTCCAGAATCTCTCACTGTTTTTTCCCAGTGTCAAACCACAGCCATTATGGTTGTTTTGTGCCACTGTCTTTTACCTTTGCTTCTCCTTGAAACAATTACTTGAATTATTTATCTCTTGAGGCACAATGACAAGTCAACAGCACTTAGAAACACTAAATAATGGTGTGAACTAGGAAATCTAAATCAGCAGCTGATATAGGAGCAGGTCACACAGGCACAGTAAGTGGGAGGAATTTAGATTATTAACCATAATGAAATACACAGAAGGGCTGAATTCAGTGCACAGGGATTTAACTAACAGCTCAGTGGCACAGCTGTGTAGTTTCCACACTGTCTTGTCTGGAAAGTGGTTATTTGCAGTGGCAGCAAATGGTGATTAAAGGCAGGGTAAGTCCAGCAGCTTGTCCTGCTGATGGAACAGTGTGCTACAGTCATTATGTCTTTAGGAGTGAAAGCAAATAAGGATATTGAATTTCACTCCAGCATTTAGCTCTTGCTAAATTCCCCTGAACACACTCTCTGATGTCTTTTCCAAGAAAGCAGCATGAGAAAGAAGAGCAAGAATTGGAGCCCCCAGTTCTTGTCATGTCAGCTGCTAACCCCAGAGGGGGCACATCCTGAATCCAAAGCTGCTTGACATCAGGAATAGGAATCCAGGGAAAGGCTCACTAAGCAGGAAGCAACATACAGGGTAAGGGTGAGTTGTACCCAACCAGATTGTCCTGTGCAGAAAAAGGACTATCAGCTGACACAAAAGAAATACAGAAAAATATTTTTAATGTTGTTTTTTTTGGTTTTTTTTTGTTTTTTTTTTCCAAAATTCAACTTACTTGGCAAAGCCTGCAGTTCAGCATTTCAGCCTGATGGAAGCAGCATGAGAAGCAGGGCAGGTGAGGGCAGCAGTTCAGCACTGTCTGTGTCCTGTCTCCAGCAGCATGGCTTCCAGGAAGAGTTTGCTGCTGTTCTCCAGGTAAGGCTGGTATAGCCATGATGATAAATAGACCATCATCAGATCCTGCTCAGCACAGTGAGCAATTTCTGCTACAATTGTTTGCTTGAGTTCCAGTTCCTTCCTGTACATTTCAGAGAGCTTCAGAGAAACCTCATCTGGGAGGGATTGAAAAACCAAGCACATTGCCCATGACTTTGCAGCAGTTCTCTAGAAGTTAAATGGTACTTGTACTATGATGATGATTAAAAATCCCCTGTCTTACTTAAGCTCTTCCCCATATTTAGCAATCCATGACCACCAATGAGTGATACCAGCAGTAAAAAATAACAATCATATCAAACAACAGGCTGCAAGAAGTAGTGTAAAACCTAATATTATTACTTGTTATGTTAGTAATTCTGGTAGAGGGGTTAAAATTGATTTATGTAACCATCTTTAATTGTTTGGCTTTCTAAAATATTGCCTCTGCTTCTTAGGCACTGCTGACAGAAGCAGGGGATGTGCTGAAGTGGCAGCAGGGGAGGGTTAGATTGGATATTAGGAAGGAATTATTTGTGGAGAGAGTGGTGAGGACCTGGAACAGGCTGCCCAGGTAGGTGGTGGAGTCACCAACCCTGGAGGGGTTTCAGAAAGGAATTGACAAGGTGCTTCAGGACATGCTCTGAGAGCAGGAGTGTAGGGGGCTGTGTTTGCTGTGGGGTTTTGGGTTGTTTTCTGGGTTTTTTTTAGGTCTGGTTGGACTCAGTGCTCTAGGAGGTCCTTTCCAACCAGGATTATTCTGTGAATATTTCTTCACTTGTCTTGACTGACACCAAGATCTGAGGTTTTCTCTTTGCCTGCCTGAGCTATAGCTTGTTCTCTGCATCCAGGGGTTTCACTGCAGTGCCCAGTAACCAGTCAGCTCAGTGCCACCAAGTTCAGACATGTGTCTCCCTGCACAAGCTGTGTCTGCTGCAGCCTGGACACTGCAAGCTGCTGACAAGCTGTTTGTGCTGGAATTGCTGCCTGTCAGACTTTGGGAATGCAGTCAGCAGCAGCAGCAACCCTGAGCCCAGTGGTGCATTCATGTGTTTATTGATTAGTCAATCATAAAGGAGACACAGGCTCTAAGGCAAGAGAGGCAGATAAAAGGCTTTGCCTTTCAGTCCTAAATGAGATGACATCAACGACACAGTGCAATTAGCTAAGATAATCAATATTTTACTTACAGAAGTATGGGGTGGGCCATGTATGAAAGAAGGGTGCTGTGCAATTCCCAGCTCTGTGGTGGAATTTTTCCAAGTCACAGATGGCTTTAGTAGTTGAAGTGAGCTTTTCCATTTTCAGCTGTATTTTTTTCTGAAAGCATGTCATGTTAATGAACATCCAGAAACAGTATGCTACAATAACCTTAAACACCTCTAAAAAAAGCCATTTACTCATATTTTTAAACTCCAGACAGGAATCAAAGCTGGAATTTATATAAAGATTTAGTGTGAGATATCTGCAGTGTCCCAAGTTTTAGGGTATGACATAGTGACTGATTTTGCATCATTCTTTTGTTTCTCCCCCACAGAAATATATTAACACCCTTCCTTATTTCTTCCCCTCTCTCCAGATCTTTCCCATACCAGTTTAGTACTGGGGAACTGTCTATGAACAAGTGTGGCACAACCCTGTGAACTTGTATTTCCTTCCACTGCCATGTCAAGACTGAAATTTGACTTCACAGAGCAGCAGCAGGTGAGAAAAGCAACTGAAGCTCGTACTGACAGTGTATCTAGGCTGATGGAGCAGCCTGCTGTTGAAAAACAGGTCATTCCATCCCCTTCCTTCCTTTTCAGATTACTAATGGGAATTAATTCACAACAAAATGGAGGTTGCAGGCTTAATTCAAGAAGATAAAACACAGGTATTTCTATAAAGCAGTACAAACTTGTAAGGAGTGAAAATCAGCATGTCTGTAGCAGCTCTGTTTAGTGTCCAATTCAACACTGGCTGCTCAGACTCCTATTACTCAGGAGTAATTAAAAAAAAAATCAGAACACCTAGTAGACTGCACACAAAATCTAGGGATCATTTTCAGATCCCTTTGTAAAGGGAGGATGAGAATTGTAAGCAGGCAGGTGTAAAACCAACCTGCATATTTACCAATCCATCAAAGAAGTGGTGCACACTAGATTTCTAATCATGGAGGTTTGAAGCCAGAGAAGTATGAAGAAAAATCCCCAATTTTCTCTTTTCTTGAGGACATTTCCATACGTAACACTTAAAAACATCTGGAATTCACATGGATTGCAAAATGAGCATTACCAGGTGCTTTAAGGTCTCCAGTAACTCTGCACAGTAACTGTCCAGTTCTTCATTGTATTTTGGAGTTGGCTTCTCAGCTTCTGTGGCACTCTCATCACATCCTATCTCCAGCTTGGTGGCTTGAAATCTAAACACAGAAACAGAGTGAAAAAAACAAGGGGTTTTTTTAATAGCATGAAGTTAATCTCTCTACCAAAGTGCAGGGTTTTTTTGTTTAGCTTTTGGTTGGTTGGTTTTGTTTGGGATTTTTGTGTGGTTAGTTGGTTTTTGTTGTTTCATTTAAAATAATCAGTCATAAGGGTTTTTTGTCTATATAATCCATCATCCTGTCTTAAAATTGCTTAAACTTTGACTTGAGTGGAATTTGGTAATGCCAGCCTCAGTGTAAATATGCAAGAGTAAGGGAACTCACATGGGCTGAGCTGATTAGATCCTACCCCTGTATATTATATATTAAATATCCACTATGTTTCATCTGTTATGCTTGACTATGTATAATAAACATTTTCTACCTCTTGCAAATATCATTACTTTGAGATTCTTTTAATCTTTGAGACACTTATTATTGGAACGTAAATATTTGATGTAACCAAAAAGTGCAGCTGCTGAGGTTGATCTAGGAGGTAGCTCAGCCACTCTGACATGTTCTTTCCCCTTTTTTTCCTTCTAGTGAAGAAAACAGAGTAATTTTTCCATAATCTCTACGCTGTTTTCTGTGTATTAGCACACTTACTGCTCACTGATCTTCATGTTGACTATTTTATTTGCTGTAGTAAAGCCATTATCATTCAGTCTCTCCCATTTCATCATCAGATTATGCCAGTCTGCTGCATTATCTTTAATTTTTCTTGCACTGGCAGATAACACAGGTCTCCTCGGAGTGCCATCAGCAGGACTTCTTGCTGTATGAGAAAAACAAAGACATTCAAGCCACTGAAAGCACATGGAAACAACCAAAAAAAGCAGTGTTCTGTCAGGCAGATGCTTATTTTCTGGCTTTACTGGTGAGTATTGACTGAAGTAAAGTGGAATTTGCAGCAGCTGTCTTTAGTCATGAAATCCAATTCCTCATCTATCAGCCTGATTGCTATTTACAAGTGAATCCTGGTACTAAAGAAACACAAATACGTTCTGAGAGATGGGATATTGCAGCACTGAGGTGGGATATTGCAGCACTGGCCACTCCAGCAGCCTGTGTCAGCGTGTGTAAGGAATCACAGCAGAGATCACAGGATCTAGGTGATGAACCCCTCCATGCTTTGTCAGAAAGCTGGCTCCTGCTGAAGCCTGGGGCTGCTTCACCACTGAACTATCACCCACGTTTCCCTGCGTGTCCTTAGAGGGCCACAGAGCAGGGGGTACCTGCCCCACCTTACTCTGCACCGAGCATCACCTCGGGAGGGGTCGGGGTCCTCCCAGCCTGAAGCTGAGGAGTTTTCCCCACTGAAACTTCTTCAGGGGGTGGCCGCAACCGTGACCCTGCCCGTGTGGCAGGACAGGGGTGTCCCTCCCTTCTCCCGTGGGCACCAGGGAGCTGCCAGGCGCTGCCCTCACGCCCACCCCCGCCTGAAACGAGACAGCCACCCTATGCATCTCCTTAGGCAGGGCCAGGACCCAGCCTCGGGTGGCTCCCTGCTGCCCCCGGTTCCCCATCACCCTTCTCAGCCACCCCCTGTGCCAGCCCCCCCCGTGCCCGGCCGCCGTTCGGGGCCGCTGCCCGGCCTCACCCGCCATGGCCCCGCGGAAGTTCGCTCACGTCCGGCCCCGCCCAGGCCCGGCCCCCCCGAGCGGCTCAGGCAGCGGCGCCGCGGCCGCCTCGGGGCTCTCACCGCAGCCTCGGGGCTGCCACCGCCCGCCTTCCCTGCCCCCCGGCCGGCCACAGCGCCCAGCGCCCGCAGGAGGTGAGTGGAGCCGCGGTCCCCGCCTGCAGCCGGCGGGAGAGACCCCCCCGCAGCCCGCCCCTCGCTCCCCCGCCGCCGGGGCCTGCTGCGGGCCGCCTGTTGCGGGCCGGGCGGTGCGGGGCAGCGAGGCCGGGCTCTGGGGCTCGCCTGCGGGCACAGCTGGGGCCCTCGGGGAGGACTCCGGCCGGGGGTGAAGCTGGAGGGGCTTCCCCCGCTTCTCCCTTCCTTCCCCCGCTTCTCCTTTCCCCCGCTTCTCCCTTCCTTCCCCCGCTTCTCCCTTCCTTCCCCCGCTTCTCCCTTCCACGCTTCTCCTTTCCCCGCTTCTGGGGGAAACTGGGACTATCCGGGCGCTGAGAGCTTGTTTTCCTCTGCCCCAGCTGCTCCCTCCTCTGCCCTCTCCGTCCCTGCCCCCCCCGGTTGGTGATTGCTGTCTCTGGACCCCACACAGCGTGTTTCTTGCCTTTTACAGGTGTGTTCCTCAGGTAAGTGCCACTCCAGCGCTGGCTGCTGCTGCAGCTGGGAAGGGGACACAGGGATGTGGAGCTCCTTGGTCAGTTTGTTGTCCCCTCTCTGGGCAGCCCTTTGCTGTATCTCTGGAGAGCTCTGAGAGGTGGCAAATGTGGGCACTATTAGAAAATAGAACTGTTCTTTTCGTTGCCAGGATCTAGCTGAGATCAGAGCTGTTGTGTTTGGCTGGGGTCACATACATGAGTTTGTCCATGCTATTTAGTGTCATTTTTTATGCCAAATAATAAAAAAGCCCAAGCCTCAGAGCATTTTTGCTCTTGTGCAGGTAGGATGCTGGGCTCAGAGAAATGCAGCAACAGCTGTAGCCTCCTGCAGCCCATCTGTGCCATACCCTGGCACTGAACCTTCCCCACAGCCCACCCGTTTAACCCGGGATTATCCCTCCCTCTGCGTGCCTGTCAGGCAGCTCTGAGCCTTATTCCTCAGCCCAGAGACAATGAAACCAAAAATAAAATGCTGCTTTTCAAAACATGGCCTTGGACACAGTGAACTTTCTGAGCTGAGGAAGAAGGGCTCTCTTTTTCTGGGGGTTTTGGGGTTGCTTTGCTGGGGTTTTTTTTCTGTGTAGGGTGAGGTGTTTTTCTCTCCCTGCTGCTCAGCACAAGCTGGTGTGCCCACAGGAGCTGTGGCTGACACAGGTTAACATGTGGGTGCAGTGCCAGCAGCTGTCTGAGGAAAGAGACCCCCTCTGCCTTTGATCATGAAGTAGGAAAAGCAGATACCAATCCTAAAGCTGTTCCTGAAGAGACCCCCCCGTGGGAAGTGTGAGGTGGTTCCAACTACAAATGAGAACAGATGTGAGTTGTAGGAGTGGCAAAGGGGATTTTAAAAACAAACTATGTGAAACTCACCACACAGTAGCTGCAGAACAGTAGAAATTGAGATTAGAGGAAGATTTGTCCATGTGATAATCAGGACAAAGACTGGAATTGGTTAAAAAGAAAGGGAAAATAATCCCAGCAGCTAGTAAAATTTCTAAACTGAAATGGTTTGGGCACATCAATCAGCTCATGCTTGTGATGGAATAGATGTCATGGGAGGAGTAAACACTGGAGGAGAGTGAGGATTCACTTCTAAACTCCACCAATCAGTGCAATTCACCACAATTAAGAACATCAAATACCTTCTTTGCTGGCAGTTTCTGTAACACAGATAAAATAATCCAGTGACCAGCCTTGGTTGCTGGGGTCTTGCCTGGAGTGGGTGATGCCATGCAAGTAATCCCCTGGATTTAGTGGGATTGGCTGTTGGCAGCATGTGTGGCACCCACGTGCTCAATCAATCCTCTTGCACTCTAGTTGCACAGGGAGACACAGGAGTTCTCTCAGTCATGGGTATCAAACACAGCAGCTGTGGGGTTGGTTTTTTCTCCAGTTTAGTTGATATGCACCATGAGTGATGAGTGAAGCTGCCAAACAAATTCCATTTTCCATCCTCAGAGAGCTGGCAACAGGCACAACATCACTCAGATTGCAGCAGGGATGCTTGACAGAATCATTTTGAGCATTTAGAAGTGTTTCTGACTTCAATTTCCTTGTCTCCCTTTTTCATTTCTCCAAGGAAGTTATAACTCTGCTGAAGCTTAAGAAAATACTCCATTTACAGACTTACCATTCATTGAACTTACTCAGGGCAAAAGAAAACTTTAAAAGTGAACCTTTCTTCAGTTTTTCATGTTCCAAAGTCATTCATGAGGGAAAAAGCTGCAAAATGTTCTTCTCTAGAGTCTCACCTCACTGAACAAAATCACTGAGAACAATTAAATGGTAAAAATAGTTTTACAAGCACTGTGGCCACATCAGCTTTTTCTGCAGATTCTGGTAGAGATTTCTTGTTGATAAACTCAGATTTATTTATTTATTGCATTCGTTCTTCTATTACTTTTTTATTACATTATTGCAACTATTTATATTATTATCATTAATTATAATTATTACAG
>JAOEGS010013908.1:0-18233 GCA_025447755.1 Corythornis vintsioides
TATAAAAAGGGAGTTTGAAGAACTTCCTCTCATATCAGAATGAAGTATGTGAAAAAATTGTATCTGTATCCAGTCAGTGAACAGCTTGCAAATGTCTCCAGATAGGTTGGTTCTATTCTAGAACTTAAAAATGATCTCTTATCTACCAAATTTAAAAAGGAGTATGCAGAAAGCCTCAGAGGTAAGGATTCTGCTTTTCTAAACCTTTCAGTTTATACATCATTGTCCTATTTATCTTCAGGCAACAGTTAAATCTTTAAAAGTACCTGTAAAATTTCATGCAGCTGTCAGCTGCTTCTTGTCTGCTTTCATGAATGAAGCAATGCTCATGTAAGGGATAGATTATTTCAATGCTAGTGACATCTTTAGATCAAATGAATGACTGAGTAACATACACTCTAAAGGATTTGGTTGACCATTGGGTTCACTGAAGTCAGAGATGTTAATGCCCTATTCATAGGGGAACCAAATTGTTTAATTCCACTGACTGATGCAAAGAATGAAGTAGTTTTATAGTTTTATTCTTAAAAGTGTGTTGTGGGTTTGTTTTTGTTTTTTGTGACTAAAATCTTAATACTGTTGGAGTGATTAAGTATGTGGTTATTCCATGCTTTATACATTCAGACAACCTTCTTATTTACTAGAGTCCTTTACTAGTGTTGATAATTTGTTATAATTGATGTTTTAGCTGTTAGTCACAGTAATTTTTATGTACCATATAGGACAAATGTTTTGACTATTGGTCTCAACTAGAGGTAACCTGCATTATCTGAATAAACCCAAAACTTTGCAGAAAACAAACTTTTTCAGCTGTGAAAACACCCCTTTTGTGCCTCAAAGAATAAGATGTGGCAAAGTACTTAAAAGAAGAGTATTCCCAGAAACCCAAATGGTTAAAGAAATCTGGTTTTCCATTATCTTGAGAATAGCATCATTTTAATATTTTTTTTCTATTAAATATGTCACTTTTTAGTGAACAGGAAATAAATTTGGTTGACTTATGTAAAAGAAAATCTATTTCTCCCTTATGCCTGAACATTCCACAACTATTAGAGCTTAGTTAGAATGAAGAAGACATAAATGTCTCTACTTGACCCATATCCTAGTGCTGTTTTTCTATTTCTCTCAGGGACCAGACCTGTTCTTGGAGCAGTCAAAGCTCTCCCTTTATCAGGCTGTCTAGGAGTGTACAAGTACATGTATGGTTGGTGATTCTGGATCTTGTTTCTGCTGATGTCCACAAATATTTTATCTTTCAAATAATGAAGCTTAGCTCTTGGCATGAGAAATCTATAGATGT
Source organism: Corythornis vintsioides (assembly GCA_025447755.1). Taxonomy (NCBI): domain Eukaryota; kingdom Metazoa; phylum Chordata; class Aves; order Coraciiformes; family Alcedinidae; genus Corythornis; species Corythornis vintsioides. Next base: position 1,301 of record JAOEGS010013908.1, read on the forward strand.
ACCCAGAGGTGCTGAATTTTGAGTGTTTCATGGTTGAAAATCAGGCAGGCCAGAATTTTGTACAGTTCAGATCCCTGGTTTTATTGCTAGTTCAGGTGTTGTAAAAAAGAGCAGTTAGCTGCTGCATTTGGCCAAGCTTCTTGATTACTTTCCCATTAACTTCCCTTCCTGAAACCATGGTCAAAATGATAAAAGTGCTAAGAAACAGAGAATATTAAATATTTTTGGAACTGCTACTTGGTATCTAGAAAACTGCCACCTCTACCCAGGAGGAAATGAATTATTTTGAAGTGTTTTGTCCTCTTGAGCCATTTGATGTGGTGTAAAACAGCAAGTTGAGATATTTACTAATTTTCTTAGTGTGACTATTCAGTTTTCATTCAATAATTGTTTATCTGGCTTTTTCTAATTTAATTTCTGCAGAAATCACTTGGTTTTTTGAGTTCCTATTTAATTTGATTTCCTAATGAAGTTACTTTAAAATTCAGTTCTGTGTATCTTAGATTACTTTGTGTATATATGTTTAAGTCAATGCCTGAATTCTGTACAATTAAGGACACCCTTTCTTTTTGATTTGATGGGAACACCATATACAGAGCACCAGCAGCTGAGGATAAATGTGTAAAGCTGTCAAGTGCTCTATATGAACAGATAATGTTGTAAAGCATATGTCACAGATGATAATTCTGTTGCATCTGTTAACCTTTTGCCCATCCTTACTTGCTGTTGAATGCTGTCATCACCTCAGATTCTCTCTGACTGGAGAAAAAAAAAAGCCTTCTTGCAATTCCCTTTCTGGGCTGCCCTGTATCACCTGGTAGGGAGTGTTGCATGTGAGATCCAGATGGCCCCCTTGCTTCCAAATTCCTCCCCAGGTGAACTTCTTTCCACCACAGTTGGGCAATGGTGGAACCTCCCTTTTTCCCTTCTCCTCTACAAGGCTTAAATCAGACCTTTAGAAAGGATTTTACTTAAGCATAACTGATCTGACAGTTTGAAATAATACACTCATATATATAAAAAAAATATATAAAAAGTAGTGATGTAATCTTTGTTAAAATCAGCTCAAGATCTGAAAATGAGCTATACACACTTAGAAAATGGTAAATTATATGGAAGATTCTGAGGGGTGACAGTACCATAATTGTTGGGTTGGGTTTTTTTTTAATGAAATTGAAGAAAATAGTTCTTTTTAATCTACATAGACTGCTCATGATCTGATGTTCAGTCTTTTTCTGCTCTTTGTGAGCAGTGACCTAGACCAGTGGTGCTGAATACCCCAGCTGACCAAGCATAGACACAGGAAAAAAGTATAACATCCTCTCTTGATAATTTTGCTGTATAATTTAAAGTCTTCATTCTTTAAGGCAGCAGTTCCATTAAAGACAGAAAGCCAGGGAATTGATCTGTGAAGGTTACTGAGACTTGTTTACAGGTGACCAAGCAAGCCACATGGGAATGGGGACAGTAAATATGACTCTAAATGTAAGAGAATGAAATAGAAATAATGCTTATGTGGTTTGAAAGAGTCCTGTGACACTACTTCCAAAACCAAATGCTGTAGTTTATTAAATGCCAATTTAAGCATCTGTTGATCATCCTCTCTCTGCTTCTTTCCTTGTTGATTTGGTAGTTTCATCAGTTTTGTTACTGTCTTTTCAGATTAGTACTATTTTGCTGTTGTGTTTTCATTGGTCTCATTAGATGGGAATATATTTGTCAGCTGTCAAGTAAATATTTGGTTGATCTTACTTGAGGTTAAACTGACTACAGGGAATATAAAATTCAGGGTGAAAATAGCACCACATGACTCATTTGAATTACTGTGCCTCAAAGGATTTATTAAATGTCCAGCTCTAGCAACTGAGATCTTGAAGTGTGGGTGTGCACTTGGTTCTGTTTCTTGATTGCTTTGCTCCCAGGAGTATCTGAGGTGGAAATCTGGGTGCTTAACAACTGGGTGTAAAACCCTCCTTGCAGCACCTTTGATTGCAAATATCTTGTAGGAAACTGTCCATCCTGAGTTGAACTGAAATGGAAGTATCTGGTTTATGCTGCTTTTTTTATGCTCCACTAAGATCCAGTAGGTATTGTGATCTCAGGCTGGAGATGTACACATTTGAGGGGGAGGGAAAAAAAAACCCTCAACATATCAATTCTGTCATGATGTGTTTTCAGCTCAAACTCCCATATGGTTTTCAATCAGGGAATTGTTTTTCATAATCCTTCTATTCAGGTTAAATTTATTTTTATTACGTTAAAAGCTTTGTTTGTGTTTGTACAAAATCTGGAAGTAGCATGTCTAGACTTTGAATTACATTAAATCCACTGCAATTTATCCAAGGATTATTCAGATGGGGTTATTTGTAGAGAAGTGCCATTAATGTGTTGAGCAGTTTGTTCTTGGACAGCAGGGACATGACAGTCAGCTGGAACTTGTGGGTAAACAGCATTTATTACAGCTGTCCTACTTGAATGCTTTGCTATTTTAACTCTAGCAATTGCTTTTATTGTGTTCACAACATGACTTCTGGGCACGTTGACTGGACAAGCTGTCAAATTCAGATGTATTCAATATGCCTGTTGGATTTTGATACTGTACTAAAGTAGAAAGCCTGGTGAAATGTTGTAGTGAAAAGTGCAGAAAGATCACAATCTCAGTTGGAGTTTAAGGGCAGAGTTGCAAACATCAAAGGTCAGGCCTTTTTTTAGCTATTTTCCAAATGAGAAGTATTAGGATTAAGGCTTGGTAGTGTGTTTGGAAAAGTTGGGGTTTTTTCCTCATTTAATACTTTAAAGTTATAAATAAAATGAATAAAAACACAACAAAAACAAAATAAACCCAACCAAAGCAAACCGACAACGCACCCTGTCTTTGTGAAATACTACCTTTGAAAACTTTACTATTGACTGCAATGAAAAGGCATTACAAATGAAACAGAAAAAGCCACAAACTAAAACAACAACAAAAAAACCCAAAACAAAACAGCAAACCAATCAAAACCAGTGCACTGACTATACAGGGATGCTTGTATCTATTTATATTAAAAAAAAAATTAAATAAATAAAATTAGGTAATGGAGAAGAACATAAATAAGAGTAATGGTAAAATTACTTCAGGTTATCTTTTAATTTGCTTTGTTGACAATTATTAATGATGGATGCACATGAGAAGCTGTTTATGTAATTTAGAAAAACAAGATATCACCAAGCAGCCATGTCAAGCCAGTCTGTTGCACAGTAAACTTGATCTTTGGAAGGGTGGAGATACCTGAAAATTCCCAGTGTGCCACAGCTGCTCACAGCCAGTCCTTCCAGGTGTAAACTGGTGATACGAAGTCATACTGTTGCCCTCTACTGGCATCTGCTGACAACTCTGAAGGACTTGCTCCTCAAGTCCCATGGTCTCCATGGTTGATTTCTGAAGGACCCTGTTAATCCATTTCAAGCCTTTGAAAACAAAAAGTCTTTAGAGAGACTCTGAGCTGGAAGTGGAGAGAGGGAGGAGGGGTGTCACTCCTACCTGTCAAGGCTCATCTGCTTGCAAACTGCTGAAAGCTTTCATTTCTACATTCAGAAACCCTCAAACATTAAAATGTTGGCTGAATTAATTAAATATTTGAGTACTGACAACTCTTGGCATGGTTGAATTTCAGAGGCATGGTATGAAGACATCAAGGGTCATGAGAGAGAATCTTATTTCAGGCTGCTCAATGAAAAAACAGCAATATCATAGTGGTGACTGCCATTAGAAAATCAAACCCTCTCTCAAAACTCTGAATTGATGCAATTCTGCTTTCTGAGACACAGCAGAATACAAGAGAAAAGGATATGTATGTTTAGTAGTTTACTACAGTTTTTGGCTGCTGTTATTATTTGTACTTTCAAATAAAGGTTTTTTACACCTTCAGCATTATGATTGTGTAGAAACGATTCCATTTTGTTAATAGGAAAATAGTTATTGTAACTTAATTTGTTGTTCAGTGGTTTTATACCAGAACTCAGCCTAATATCTGCTCTTAGAGTTGTGTATAGAAAGAAAAGGCAATTGAATCAGATTCTAGTGCATTGCCTAAGGAGTTAAAAATTACAATGCCCCTGGGGAACTATAAAGCTTAATCACTTCTTCCAAATTATGGAAGCTAGCTTTGAAACTCTTCACACTTTGATTCTGAATAGCTCAGTAGCCATACTACACTAATGTGAGTGTGGGAAAATAGATGCTAAATGACATCAGCTTAATGGAGCATTAAACTAAATACCTTTAAGATATGAGATGCTGCAGGGAAGATGCTAAAATCCTTCTGCTTCCATTTCAGTCATAAATTGCAACACAAAAATTGTAGGAGCTGTTGATGAACTAGCTTCTGGTGTCTAGCAGTTAGTTCAGACACAGCATTAAATAAAAAGAATAGTTTTGATATTTCACTGGGATTCTGATACCCAGAGGGCTCTGAAAATGACCAGATGGGAAATAGTATCTGGGTGCTGTTAATGCCTAGCTGTAAAAGTGACCACGTATAAAATCCCTGTAGAAGGTGCTTTGGGCAAGGGCAGTAGGGGTTTTCCTGTTGTGTTTTGTTCTGTTTTTTTCTTGGCTTGTGTCCTGTTCCCCCCAGGCCTTCAGAGCCTGGGTTCTAATGCTCCTGTTGTTTCAGGTGAACGGCCCTATCAGTGTCCTTACTGTGACAAAGCTTTCAGCAAGAACGATGGGCTGAAGATGCACATCCGCACCCACACCAGGGTAAGGCCTCCAGGAGGGAAAGTGGGGCTTGGATTTTCTGGTTACCTGAGGAATCAGTTGTGTAAATAATTACTATTTGTGTAGTGAGTGGGCTGTACCAACCAAGATATTTTCTACTTAAACCTTTCCCTTTTATTTGGCTAAGTCGTTAACTGTTAAATTCTAATTGACTCCCTTACTGACCTTCTGTTTTTCCCCGTGTTCAGTTTCTTCTATGCTGAAATAATAGCAGTACTAACTTCTTCCTTTTACCTTTTCCTTTTGCCTTTATATTTACAGATATAAATGAATGTTTGTCATTGTTTACTGAGTAAACAATTCCACAAAGACTTCACTGTTCTTGAAATGTCAATAACCAGTGCTTTGTTTTTTATGGTCTCCTTAAAATCCAGGCAAAGTGAGCTTCTGTAGAGTCTAATGGCAAATGTTAAGATGGAAAATCGCTTCATTTAGCTGAAGGCAAAATAAAAGGCAAATTGCAGATGTCTCCAAGACCATATTTGAACCTTGAGTCTTGGTTAGCACAAGAGTTCCCTGTTTTAGGGAATTGTCTTGTGATGTATTTACTAGAGGACAGTGAGTGAGATACTGGCCCACACTCAGCCAGCAAATACATGGAGAGCTGTCTGCAAACAACCAGATGTGAATTCAATTGGAAAAGGACAATCTCCAGGTGAAGTTAAGCTGGTCTAGCATTCCATCTGCTACCTGCCTCTGAACTCCCTATCCACCACAAGAAAACAAACACAATGTTGGAAGTAAACTGTAGCTTTTACTAGTAATCCCTTGGGAGCTGTTACAGCTTACTAAAGTCAGGGCAGTCTTGATGACAGGGGAAGCTCCTTATCTATTGGGAAATAAGGAGGCTGATAGTTCCATATGTAAATGTGCACACAGAATAGCTTCTAAAGAAGTAAAGATCAAAACTATTTAATTTTCTATGGTTCTGCCTAGGCCTTGAGGGTATTAACTGGAGCTTCTATAAAGTTTTTGTTCATGTACACCAAACTTTAGTTTGAAAGTGATCAGTAGTTTGTGCAGTGCTTCCTGGTGGGGCACTGGGAGTAGGCTAGTCCCAGGTTATTAGTTTTCTCCTTCTTTTCAGCTGTTAAATCACTTTAAGAGATGCTATAAAATCCTTTCTGTTGTTATTGTCCCATATTACTGTTTTTGCACCAGAAGGAATTTCATTCCCATATATGTTCTACATGGCTGAGTGGGAGGAGCAGTCAATGAGAGCAGCTCTGAAATAGTGCCAGTTTTAATTTTTTCCTGATTTGTCATACAGTTTGAGCAAAAACAATAAGCCCCCTGGCCTCTTAAAAAAAAAATAAAATATATATGTATATAGGTGGTGAGGGGGAAAGAATAGGTCTTTAGAACCTGTCCTGATGTACCTCCATTGACTATTATGATTGACACCAAGTGATGATCTTTTCCAAAATATAAGCTTGTGATGGCAGGGAACTTTGCAAACATTATTTTTATTGCTTAAGAGCTGTGAATAACTCCTGGCAGTTGTTTACAGCAGGACTGCATATCCTGCAGTCTTAGAAAATGCAGTTCTTCTGTGGAGGAGAACTCTGCATTTCTTTTATTTTTCATAATTGTGTATTTTCTTGAGAGTTGTATAATTCAGTCCTGAGTACACACCCAGAGCAGATAATAAAGCACTTGGATAGATTATGATAATTTCAAAAAAGTAATTTCAAAGCTGAGATTTTTAATTGCACTGAATGGAAAACAAGTTTTTTTTTTCATATGAGTGCACTGTCTTGGGATATTTCTTGCTCTTAGCTATGCTCTGAAATGTAGTTAGGCACCACAGTAGAGAATTTACCATTTTATTGTAGTTTGGCTGCTGGATACTACCTATGTTTTGTAAAAAATGATCAAGAGTTATGGCCATTGGGATGGTTTATTTTGAGGCTGATAACCTAATCTATTTGTATGTAGTACTGATAGTTGAATTTCCAGGCTTGAGCATTTCCAATCATTAAGAGCAATATAAACTGAACTGAAAATTCTGAGCTATTCATATTTGAAGTCTTTTTTGAAGTGAGTGCATGAAGTGAATGTTCTATGTGTAAAGTGGAACAGTTGGTGCTGAAGACCTGATGTTTATCTTGTGTGTGTTTCAAGGGTTTTATTGCAGATTATGTCTATTCTGGTCCTATGGACTGTCTGCACAATAGCACTCCCTGGAATGTATTAAACCTTCTGGTTTAATTTTTTCCAAAAGGAATCCAGGTCATGTAGTCCAAAACATTTTGGAAGTGTGCAGCAAATCACAGAAATGGGCCATTTGGGATGTGTGCTTTAAAAAAATAGAAACACTAAGAGATGTCTTCTAATGGTACCATGTAAGAACTTCTCCAGTGAAGAAAGATTATACCTGTGCAGAAACAGCTTGAAACTTCTCAGCATGAAACCAATTCACTCTAATTTGTTCTGCAATCCTAGGCTATTTAAACAAAGACAAAACTGAGGATTAGGAGGTAAAAAAATGGAGTGTTTGCCAATGTTTATTTCTGTCAGTGATAAGAAGAATAAAAGCCAGGAAGACACACTACAAATTTCTCTCTTCAGGCATCTGATGTGTTGAATTTTCAAAAGATGGGCTCATTATTATAAATACCTTGGAAAAAAAAGACTCTGGTCTCTTGACCAGAAATCCTGTGAAGTAGCTTAAAAGTAATAATATGACATTCAACAAGGAAAATGTCATTGTAGAGATTAAATCTAGATATATTTCACCAGTGGGATTAAATGCTAAACCTGATCTGGTGAATCAGTGAAGGCTGCTGGAAAAATCATTGGAGAAAGTTGATTAAGGTCTGGCAACTGCTAAAGTGAGTACAGCCTGGGTGGCCACAGGTGTCAGCTCCAACTCTGGAGTGAACAGAGAAGGTAAGGCAAAACCCCTCCTGACAACCTAAGGAGAAGAAAATACCAACCACCTCACATTAAAATGTCACCTGAGCATTGATTTGTTTCTATGAAAGTAGATGTGTTTGGTTTATGACTCTGGTTTTTGTTGTATTTTTTGTTGGTATGGTTGTGGGTTTTTTTTTCCTTCTGGAAGAAATATAACAGCCTAGGAAAACATAAATGAGGAACTCATTGAAGTTCTTGATGAAATGAATTATAGACCATATCAGCTCTGAGGAAATACTTGCATATTTCCAACATTGTGCCATAAACTTGAGCCTTTCCAAAGGCTTTGTTCAGTGCCTGACATAATTTGAGCTTAAACATGTAGAGAAATTATTTAATGTTCCTGCCATGTGATTGTTAATGGTTGGTAATCTGATCATTGATAGGTGCCCAGAGTTATTGTGTCAAACTGATGCTTTCATTACTTCTGAAAAAAAGGTTACATTTGTACTAAATTAGAGCCTCTTATGCACATCAGTGTGTAATGAAATAATATGACATGTTGATTGAATTTTGAATTATTTTCAGTATTAGATATTTCTCTCTATTTCCCTGTTGGTGTGACATGAGCCAGTTCCCAAACATCTGTCTGAGGATGATGACTTTGCCAGTGCTGTGCTTTCCTTGCCTGTGGAATCTGTTTGTTTACAGAAAACAGGTTTGAATCCCAATGCACCTATATTTTCACACCCTTTATGTAAGGTTGACTGACACCTTTCCCTCACAGAATGAAAACGTTTGACTTTTATATGGATACTGTTCTTTTTCCAAGAGCAGATAAACATATATTGATTTTTTTTTTCTTTATCATGGCTGATGAAATAAACCCTCCTTCACTAAATCTTGGGGGCAGAAATTACATCAGCCATTAAAAACAAGTAAACAAACTATATAATGGATAGCAAATAGTCAGAACTACATTGTAAAATGGGAATTTAATGATCAAGTCCAATTAATTGTATATACTGAATTTTCAAAGAAAAAAAAAAGTTTTTCTTCTGACAGGCATTTCAGTGAAGATGCCTATTTTAATTTTCATTCTAAATTTTATTGCAAAGATTTTTTTTTTCCCAAACCCTCAAAGCTTAATTGAGATCTCTTCTAGCAAACATCAGTCACAACTAATGAAAGTGACTTTTTTTTGTTGAAATCTGCCAAAATCCTTTCACAATTGTTTCAATAGGAAACTTTCTGTGCCTACTTTAGTTCTTGGAAATATTATTTTTTTTAAGGATATTACTTCTCACCAGAGGAAATGTGCACTTGTAAAGTGATAGTTTGAGTTTTAATGATTATAAGACTCAAATCCCTGCTACTTCTGTAGAGTTGTAAATTATTATCAGCCTTTGTCTTCTTGTGTCAACATTACTTGAGTAATTTAATGCTAGTCTGATAATTTGAATAGGCCTCTGTCTGTGGGTGAGCCACTTGCTATAGCTTCCAAATCCCTTCCAATTATCCAGAGAGCATCATGTTAGTTCTTCCACATTTTTCACACTTAAATACAAAACTGGACTCTATTAACTCACACCATCTGTGATCTTAAGTGACTTAGCCTCTCTTCTCAACAGGGGATGTGTTGCTAGTGGTGATGACCTAGCAGAATGTATTGCTGATGTTTTCTGCCTGACATTAATCAGCTTAGTGTTTTTAGGGTTGAAATGTAACTAAACATCAGCTGCATAAGCCACCCTTGTTTCCATAGGCACTTCACTGTCTTTCTTACTGCACTATACTGAAATTCCCAGCCCTTCAATGAGGTGAAAACTGTTCTTTTAAAAAAAATGGAGTGATACACTGCATGTCACACTTAATTGATAGTAAAACTACCCATCACTCTTCTCAAATGTAGAAAAAAGAAACCCTCAGTACCTTGACACTGGAATTTATTGAGGCTCAGAGGTCTATTACCACAGCTGCAGTTGAACAGGTTTTCTTGTCAAGAATGTCTCTGTTGGCCTGGCCCTCAGCATGCTCTGACACTATCTGTGGGGAGCTTCTAGTCTAAGCAGAAAGATCCCTCTAATTCTGTAGGGCTTCTGTTATTCATTCATCTCTATTCTGAGTAACTTTTGATAGAAGCTTCTTAGTGAAGCTGCAGAGCTGGTTGTGGGTTGCCTATGGCTGTGCATCATGTTCCCTGTGTTAGGCTGTCTCTGGTTGGACTCTTTTCCAGGCCCATGAGATCATATTTTTCAGGCTGTTTTAAGCCTGAACCTTTAGGTCACATTCAGATGAGAGTTTTTGACAGGTTGAGACCTGTTCTGGTCACCATCTTTGATATGTGCTGTGTACAACTGTCTGAAGAGCTCCTTTGAATGTGGTTAGAGGGACACATAGAATGTTTTGGATTGGAAGGCACCTTAAAAATCATCCAGTTTCAGCCCCCCCCTTCAGCTTTCACCTTCCACTAGAGCAGGTTGCTCAAAGCCTCAACCAGCCTGGCCTTGAAAACTTCCAGGTAAGGGGCATCCACAGCGCAATATGGCAGTATGTCTTAGCCTGACATAGTAGTAATGCTAATTAATGTGTGCTTATATAGATGAACATGTTCCACAAGAAGAAATGTGTATTATGTGACATTCTGATGTAAATCTGCAGAATTTAGTAGTATATATATTAAAACAATAAATATGAGAAATAAGATCCTAGCTAGCTCTGGGGTTTTAAGTATACTCTGTCAACTCAAATCTAAAGGGATTATTGAGAAATGTTTCTATATCCAACAAGTGAACTTTCTGAGCTTTATAAATCCACAATCACTGTGGTAAACTAATTTGGCAGAAGAGTAAAGAATAAGGACTCCTGAGTGTGGGCTCCATCCAATTTTAACTTGCTCCTGCCACCTTTGGAAAGATTGACTAGAATAGATTTTTAGCTCAATATTCAAATAAGATTTATGATTTATTTGGATATCATAGTGTCTAAGATCATGTTTTTAGTACTGTTAAGATCACTTTACAGTTCTAAATTCAGATTCTAAGAGTTACTTGGAGATACTCCTCCCAAAATAATTCATCTTTTACCTGTGTAATCAGTTTTATCAGGTTTACATAAACAGCCATGTGTATTGGTGCTAAGCTAATATTCCTAGTGTATTTATATTTCTTAAGGGAGATGGAGTCAACTGCAGCAGCCATTAGCAGTTGAAATGGTCTGCATTTAAGTATTTCCATCTGTCATGGATGCAGGATGTGCTGTACACATGTTCTGTCACTCTGTTACAAGTGGCATCAGATGGCCATGAGAATTTGTCATGTTCTGATGCCTTTGTGTAATGCAAAGCTCAATTTGCCTGGAATCCCAGCTCATCACTTCTGTTACCCCTATCAGATGAGGTGTTGTTGCAGACACTATTTGGCATAGCTGTTAAAATCTTCACTACCTCTGTTTTCACATAGTGAAAATCATCAGAGGTGGGAGCTTCTAAGTCTTCCAGCAAAGCATCTTCCAGAATACTAAGTCCCATCTGGGCTCCCCTTGGCATCTCTCTGGCTAGAGGCAGGAAGGTTATAAATCCTGACCTCCATATTTCTGTTTATACCTGGTATACTTAAGAAAATACTAAATCCCTGCAGTATCAGCTGCATTCTGTTGCTCTCACTCTCCACGTTCCCTTCCTCATTTGTGTCATCAATAAAAGAAAACACATGTAATCCTTTGGCTTTGCTGCTACCATAGTCATGGGCTGGCTGATGCTTTTTGAGCAGAGGGTAGATTTATAGCACTAGCAGTTGCTAACTCCTCTGAAGTCAGACTTATATGGACTTCCCAACGACCACCTGTTTTGTTGACAGTTAGCAGCATACTTTTCCCTTTGCTTGCTGCTATAAATTGGTCCAACTTTCTTCTCATACCATTGTTGGTCCAGATTGTCCTTTTGTGGTAGAATTAACTTTTGGACTGGTTTTTATCTGTTCTCTTTCTGTACAGGTTTAAAGCAGTGGTGGTGATGCCAAATTTGACATCTTTTCCATGTTACAAATGTTGCCTCGTCCAAGTGTTGTGCAATGAAAATTTGATAGGAGGGTAAGAAGGGAGAGAGAGAGAAAAGGCAAAGCACAGAATGTTTTGTTTTGAAGAAATTAGTGTCTGAGAATGATGTCTTTGAAACTGACAAAAAAGTCTTTTTCTCTGGAGAGAAACTGAAGAGCCAAGTTTTACTCTGGATGACACCAGTGATTTTAGTGAAATGGACACAGATGTCAGTGAAGGGCAGCTTTGCCTGGGAGAGAGGGGGCTGCTGTGAATCAGAATTGTCTGCTGAAGTCACTGCAATATACAGATGTAAGGAATCTCAAACGAGATCAAAGGCAGCTTTGGATGTGTTTCACGTGCTGCACATGTGAATTGGAATACAAATGCCAAGAGCAAGGGGGTGGTTGGATGTTTGCTTTTTTCTTTTGCCATCGAGAGTAATACACATAGCCAAACATTAACCATGTTCCAGCTTAGCTTTGTGACTTCAGCTTCCTAGAGTTAATAATGCTGCTTGCTCCAGAGTGGCATCCTGACATCCATTTCACTCTGAAATAATCATAATTAAGTGAACTCTTCAGATACCTGAAGGCCAAGATGATAGAAAGGGAGTGAGTACACCTGGTGTAGTTTGCAATAATAATTGTTTTCATAGGTGTTTTTAAGATGTACACATCATAAACTTCACTTTGCACTTTCTGTGGAACAACCTGCATAGAAAAAGGCTGTTTTTAGAGAGAAAATGTGGTTTTTGTTAACCACAATGCAAAACCAGTTAAGGGGGTGTTGCAGAACCCTGCTTTCCAATGCCTTATTCACATCCTTAAAAATTACAGACCTGCTCCATGAAGTCTTTAGTCAGTGTAGCAAAATTCCTAGTGGCATGAAGTTTTTGGTCTAGATGATATTTTTTTGAAGGTCAGCTGAGATCTTAAATGCAGTTGGGCAGAGGGTATTCAGCCTGTGTCAGTAGAAAGATTGGTCTTGCAACATGCTAAAATGTAATTGATTTATCTCAACATTTACTCACACCTGAAATTGAAATTGCTGGAGAAATGCTTGGCCCTCTATATATAGTTTATGACCTGGTTTTGGTGAGCTAGGGTTTTTTTGACATTACCTATTGAGGTGTTTCTCTCTAGATTTTGTTGCCTAGAACTTAAGAACTTGTTTTCTTGCTTTAGAACTTAAGCACTATAGAATTAGGGACCACAGAAAAAGAATCAAGTATAACTGTTTGATTAAAGAATAAAGGTGTTTCTTGAGCATCAAAATTTTGATGAAGCAATGCAGTGCCATAATACATTTTAATTAATTAATTTAAATGTTTGTTTTCCTTGTGGTTCTTTTGGAACCTCAGTGGTGTAAAGGAGGAATTGCTCCTTTATATTAAGGAAGAACTTCAAAGAAGAAAATCTTTTTAAGTGACTTTTCCATACGTACCTCTAATTATTTATTTGAGGTCAGTGAACTTGCAGCTTTTATAACAACATGGGTTACAGTAGCTGCTAACCAATAGTTCTAATAAAAATACAGATGGCTTGGTTGTCATCTGCACCACTTTGGAGATTCTGCAATGATTATCCTTCTGTCACCACTTTGCAAAATAATTTTTCTCTACCACAAGGTTCCCTGTATCCCCTCTTCCTCTCTTCACCTGAGGTTTGCTTAGTTTTCTTGTCTTTACACTTTAAGCTGTTGTGGAGGATGAAGGAAAGTATGGCAGAATTTATGTTTTCATGTAATGTACCTTTTACATTACAAAAAACAGACTCCTAAAATGCCTGCTTTTGAAAGCCTGGAACAGATAATTAATTCATAAGTGGGTGTTGAAGTGGAAACTGTCAGGCCACAGCTTTCCCAGCTTTCACTTAATCATTTGAAAGTCCTTTTCTGTTGCTTTCACTGACTGTAATCCCGTAGAGAGAATATAAAACTTGCACCATCCAGCATGGAATTCCATTCCTTTAATGACCTGGGCTCTGCATTGCCTCACTTTCACTCACTTTTGCTCACTGTTGTCATTCCATCCAGGAAAAGCCCTACCAGTGTTCAGAGTGTAACAAGGCTTTCAGTCAGAAGAGAGGCCTGGATGAGCACATGAGAACCCACACCGGGGAGAAGCCATTCCAGTGTGATGTGAGTTCATCTGTTCCCTTTGTCTTCTTGACTCCAGGGCAGCAGCAGGAATTAACCACCTCTTGGCTGTGGCATAAAGCTGCACTTCATGCAGCTTTGGGACTGCCCAAGGAATGAATCAGGGAATTTTATGGACCCTCTTCAGTTGCCAAGAGTGTTGAGCACCCTTTTATTTTTCAATGGGTTTGCATCCCCCCAAGTGTTATTTTCACTGTTACTAATGCAGCTTGGATGTTGCAAGTTACAAATCCATGCTTTTTGGGTTCCCTTGGAGGTTATATGACAGGTTAATAGTTGAAGATTAGCTTATAGAGGAAAAGCTGTTTAATTCATTGCATGGAATCCTAGTGCTCCTGATGTTATTGAATGTCACAAAAATGAAATCAGGATTGCAACTTCTGTTTAGCAAAAGGTCTGATATTTTGCAATATCTGCTCATATATTGTGGGTGGTGTTTTTTTGTTGTTTTGTTTTGCTTGTGTTTGTTTGATATTTTGGTTTGGGGTTTTTTTTTGTTGAAGAAACTGCAAATTCTCTGTGCATTTGCAGTGCTGAAATGCACCAATATCATGTTACAGTTCATAGATCACTGTCAGGTACCTTCCATTCAGCACCACCCCATCCTGTATACAACATCTCTCAGCTTTTGGAAGGTAGATGGGAAGGCTGACTGTGAAGAAAATGTTGGAAAAGCACATCTTTTGGAATTGTCAGATGCCAGAATTTAAGTTATTGCTTGCAGATTTAGAGGAGGCATCAGAATAGGGTGTAGAATTAGTAGAGGTGCTTTGTTTTGGGACACTAATGAAGTGTCCCAAGTGAACTGCCAGTTTTCAGGTATATTCTAGATAGTTTGGTCTGAGCAACTGGAAATTGGTTCACAATTTTGTAAAATTAGATGCAAAATTAGAATAACCACATTGCATGAAAGTCATGAGAGGCTGTTGATTGACTGGGTTTTTAATAGATAATCTGGTGGTATTTTTTTGAGAGTAAAATCTATTAAGTTAATGAAAAAATTCTGCTGCAACACTTTGCTGATGTCTACAAGTTGAGAGGTTGGCTGTATTTTGGGGAAATAATCTAGGCCTGGCTCTAGATAGAACCCTGAGGATTTATCTAATTCCAAATCATTGTCAATAATTTTTTTCAGCTTTCAGATTGCTGTGGTGTTTTATCATCTGTTGTTTAACTAGTAGTGTAAATTCATTTTTTCCTACACTGTGGATCCAGGATTCACTGGTCTTGGTTTCACAGTGTGCTTTTTCAGACCAGTTTAGGATGGTGCTTATATTTTATTCTTTTTATTTAGCAGAAAATAGCTGTTTGAAAACATACTTTCCTGCTTTAACTATTCCTTTGCTTTTCCTCATTAAGTAGATAGCTCTGTATTTTCCCAAATCATAGTATTTCTAGAAATAGATGTAATCTGTGTCTAGTCCTTCTCTCAGAAATTTTATGTACCTTACCATGAGTATTTATCAATGGAAATTTTTGGGGAAAAACAAATTTTGGGGGAAAAATGAAGTGTATTTTATGGGCTCAAGAATAGGCTTCATGTGGCAGCACACCTTTCCCCACCCAATATAAACTATTACATACCAATATTTTTAGATTACATTTTTGCTTTAGATTGAATTTTCTCCCAGAATTAGAAATAAAAGCTGTGTCTTCCCTTCTTTTCTCACTCTAACTCAGGCATGTGAAACAGCCACTGCAGTACAGGACTGTGCTCTATGTCAAAGTAATCCTTGTAGCTTGTTTGTTGTGGGTGCTACAGTTTATTTGTGTGATTATTTCCCTAGCTCATCAATCAACAAAAGCATTTTTAGAACTTAATGACTCAAACCTCTCTCATCCCACTGATAGTCGTGGAAATAGAATTTTCATCTTAAAATGGGAATATTCTGACCTCACATAGGAAAATGAAAATCACTAATGTGGAAATACAGAATATATATTTACTAGTGTATTAGCTTTATGTACTCTGAAGACCAGCCTGTTTTTACTGGAAGGCAAATTGAACTTCAGTTGCCTCAGACACAACAGATTATTCTAAGAAGGTGAAAAGGTCAAGTATTGCCTGTCCTGGTTTCTGTCCAGTACAGTATTTCCCTCCACTCTGCCTTTAGTTGACCTTACCCTTATTTTGAGATGTCAGTCTTTTCCACCCTCCCTACTTGATCAAAACTTTGATCATTTGAAGAGACTGATTAGAGATCAAGTGCATGTTAGCAAGCATGGTTATAAATCCACAACATGTCACTCTTGCTTATCAAATACAAAGTGAACTCTTAAAAAAAAAAAAAAAAAGGCACAACAAACCACCCTAAAATTAAAAGAGCAACAATAAAAAAACTCCCACAAACCAAAAACAACAACAACAAAACCCACAAAAAGCCAAACAAACAAAAAAGACAAGTGGTAAGATACACACAACAGAGATATCTTGTCTGTGTATCCTTCTTGGGCTTCCTGGCTTCCAAGAAATGTGTTTACAAGTGTATTCTAAGGTATTGAGACTTGTGAACAAGCAGAATGGTAATGAGGAGATAAATGTTAAGGGTTCACTTTGTGTATCCTGTGGAAAAGGGACAGAAAATGGCATTTGGCAAAACCAGTGTTAAGACCTGACTAGTGCAGGTGATGTTTGCTGGTGTATTAACAAAAGGGCAACTGTTGTTTGGGTCAGAAAGAGGGAATTATGGATTGCCAGGGAAAAAGTTGGAGAGTACAGTTGCTGTATAAAAGTCCTTGGTATTACATCATGTCATAAATGAAAAAAATTTCCATTGCAACAGCACATACAGTGCTCCAGTCTAGGGAGAAATGATTTGAGGTACAAAAGTTGCCTCTGGCATTTGCCTTTTTTATGGTCAATTTATGTTTTTGCCTTAATTGGCAGAAAATACTCAGGTCAAAGTTATCTCTTTGTATAGTCAGCTCTGTTGGTCTGTTTCAAGTGGAATCAGTAATCATTCCACATTTTCACTATGAGTTTGATCCCAAAAGGAGCTCTTCCTAAAGAGGGATTGTGTTGGGTTTTGTGTGTTTCCTTTTCATGTCTTACTTCCAGATTCTTAACTTTTCCCTCTAGCTTCTCTTGACTGAGCTTGTTCTTAACCTTTCATTTTG
>JAOEGS010013908.1:18333-42933 GCA_025447755.1 Corythornis vintsioides
TTCATGTCTTACTTCCAGATTCTTAACTTTTCCCTCTAGCTTCTCTTGACTGAGCTTGTTCTTAACCTTTCATTTTGATTCAGTGCAGGAATTTTGATAAGAAGTGATGGTTTTAGCATGGGAGAGTCTCTCAACCCTCTATCCATGTATTTAAATGATGGAGTGACTCTTGGAGTGCAGCAGATGAAGGGAAGCACTGAACCAGCAAATAAAGCAAAGGAAAGACACCTTCATTTGCAAGATGTCTTCTGCTTCCTTCTCCAGGCAGAGGAAGATTGGAAAAATGAGGTTTCCTCTATAATAATTATTAACTTTTCTTGCAGTCCTCAGAGCATCTTTTTTTCTCTCTCACTTCTTTCTCCTTGTAACTGAGCAATGTGAACTATTTGTTAGGAGCCAGCAGATGTTATTCTGGAGGTCAGGAAGGAAATAATTCATTTGAGGTTGAATTGACAGAGAGGCTTCTGATGTGTTGTCATATTTTTTTGCTGCATCCCAGGTAGAATAATATATTTTAATTATCAACAAAACCAAAAGCAACCCCCTACAAACTAACAAAAAAACCAGAATGCAACTGGTACACCTCAGTGTGGTAATATTTTGAACAGTTGGGTCTTCTTCTCTTTTTCTTGTTTGGTGTTTGTTTTATTTTTTTCCTCCTGTATCTGTGGTGCCAATGTTGATGTACAACACTGGGAGTTACCACACAGAGTAATAACCTTTAAGGTGCTCTCTGAGGGAGTTACTCTTCCAAAGACCAGCTCATTTGAGTCTTGCAGGTATGTGTGGCTGTGGCCTCAGTGATTTAATCTGAGGAGCTTTATATGTGCTTGAAGTTTTAAGACTAATTTTGTCTTTATCTTCACTGCCTTAGGTTTGTGATCTGTCCTTCAGCCTGAAGAAAATGCTGATCAGGCACAAGCTGACTCACAACCCCAATCGACCCATGGCAGAATGCCAGCTTTGCCACAAGAAGTTTACAAGAAATGACTACCTCAAAGTGCACATGGAAAATGTCCATGGGGAAACAGACAGCTAATTACAGTCTGTGGGAGAAGAATGGATCTGATTTTCCAAAGTGCTCCATTTGTATGTGGACAGATTCTAGACTTCTCACCTGACAAGTACCCACAGTCAGGAGAAATAATTGTAATGTGTTCATCCGTTGGGGTTTTTTAACATACTAGCAGGTCAAAAAACAAAGACAGATATTCACTTGAAGTAAAATGTATCTTGAAAATAAAAGTTGAAGATAAACTCTGGGAAAATTTTATACTTGTTAAAAACAAAAAGAAAAAAACCCCAAAAAAGTCTTAATCAAACTTCATCTTCTTGCTTTTACAGCCTTAGAAACATAGATATTGGTGGCATTACCTGGAAATTCTGGACATTTGGAACTGAACCTTTGGCTGTCTGCAACTCTGTTTCTGTATCTAAGCTGTAAGGCTCCATTAAAATTCTTTCATTGCAAACCACATAGAATTTGTCATTCTGATTGACTGCTGATGGCATCCAGGCAGATTTTATTCAGATCTCACTTCTCCATTTCGTTGTAACATCTTTTTCTCTCATTTTATTTACAGCTTTCTCATTACTACATGAAACTCATTAACTTGAATTGGTTCTTGAGATGCCAAAATGTATGGATACAGAAACTGTGGAAAGCTGTCACATTAAGTATTTCTATATGAGCACTGAGAAGGATGTATCTCTTCTGGTTACATGAAATGAGAGGGAAGTGAAAACTTCTAAGCAATTTAGTTTAAGTGCAATGTTCATGCTCCTCATTGTGACTGGCAAGGGAAGTGGAGACATTTTTAACTAAGTGGTTTGAGCAGTTTCAGTTGCCTAATAGCTGGTTCCCAGAATATTTATTCCTGCTGAATCAGATGCCCTGGATTTCTTCATCCCACTTAACTACCTTTTGTTTTCTTAATTCTGTTAATGAGCACTGGGAAAAATACTGCTTTACAACTACACTAAAATCAAACTCATTTTATTTTCAGAATGAGTTTTTCCTCCAGAATATTCCTGAAGAGTACTCACAGGCCCTCTTGTATGACAGCTAGATAACCAAGGAATCCTGATCTACAAGGGCAATAAAACTGTAACTTCAGAGTGTGAAATTCCTGAGTTAGCAGCAGTCAATATTAAGGCTTCATCAATAGTAAGTTGCTCAGTCAATAGTAAGTTGCTCATATTAATTTTGGACCTGTCAGTGTTGTGTATAATGAACTTGCATTGGGACATCTTGTTTTCAAGGGAAAAGAATTCAGTTTGTTTCTGTATGGCAGTGGGGACAATTATGCTGAAATGAACAGTGTTCTTTCTCTCCCCATAGACTACTCAAATCTGTTTATCATGTGAGATTTTTCTACTCAGAAAAAGTAAATACAAGTAGTAATATTGCTAGTGATGGAAATAGCAATAGAAGATGTTAATACATTTAGTGATGAATGCTTTCTTCAATCTCTGCTACTAGTTTGGATCCAATTCTTCTGCATGGACACCTGTACATTATGTGTTCAGTTTTGAGAGCCAGTATAGGATCCCAGTAGTACTCAAAATCATTACTATTCTCCAGAAGATAAGCAGGACACACTTGGTGTTGTTCTCAGAAGGCTGAAGAAGGCATGCAGCTGATGGGGTGATTATCATTGCAGCACCTGTACCAGAGGGGCTTTTCTAGGAAGCCTCCTGCTTTGTGAGGAGGCTTTTTTTGCTTCACCATCCTTTCTTTTCTTTTGGAAGCTTGAAACACTCCATCACAGGTGAACAGGTTTATAGGTGTCATTGTTTGTAAGGAAGTTGTACACTCAGGTTACAGGTTCCCTTTTGTAATGAAATCAGCTTACTTGGTGCTAGCAACTCTAACAAAGCTGATCAGGGATGAGCAAGAACTGTTGCTGTTTGCAGCATTATAGAAAACACCCATGTGATGTCTTCCTGTTTATTTCAAAGGTCCTTGGCTCAAGACTAATTAGTCTTGAATGAGTTGCCTGCAAGATTTCTGCAGGCAAAGGGGTAACCTTCATCTGTATCTGCAGATTGGAGTCTGGAACCCAGTGTTCCCATGCAAGATTGGGATTTAAAAGAATAAAACAATAAAACCACATACATATGGTCCAGACTGTCATGTAATTGTGTGAAATACAGCAGTTACACTGGTGTAGGCTCATATGAAGAGGATCCTGGAGAAGATCTACATATGGAGAACCCAGTTTCATATAAATGCTCTGAAGTGTTTGAGTTCAGTTTGGAACCAGAGATTTGTGTGTTGCATTGCTGTGTGACAGCAAAGTCTAACATTGCATGGATGGCTTATGTGATTTTGTGTTATGCTGTATCATTATTGCTCTGTGGTGTTAAGAATCTTTATGTTCTTTTTTAACTTTGGTAAATGTAGAACTTATTTTCCTGTAATTTTAGTAGTTTTTTGCAGCATTACTTTTGGGAAAGGTAGAGAACACTCCCTTCAGCTGATTTTTGAGAAATGAGAAATGGAAACCTGTTGCTTTAAAGGTAATTGTTAATTTTGTGTGTGTTTGGTTTGCTTTACTGTCTGTTATGGCAAGCTGACAAAATTAATTGTTAATTAAAATAGTGACTTTTCCATGGTAAGTTGTACTGCACAGAATAGCAGGAAAATCTAGAGATATTCCTCATGTAGTGTGGGGTCACCACAATTTTAGAAGACTGATTTTTATTTTATTTGTATGTCATCACCTCGCCCCTTGTGTACTTTTTTGCATATCATCACATTTAGTTTGTTCTCTTTATTCTTCCATTAGACTTGACCCCTCATGGAGAGAGTTCCATCTTTGGTGTGTAGAACAGCAGCAATCTCAGTAGTTCCTTTTGATTTCCATTCTGATTACATGGATTTCTAAAAGCTGATGCAAGTCAGGGATGTGATAACATTAGCAAGTGCCAAGGGGATTTGTAATTTTGGGTTGTGTTCATGATTCTGAAGGATTTGATGCATCCTTTATGCTAGCAAACCCTCAGAAATCAGAAAAAGGAGGAAATTGTGCAACTAATGACTTAATATTTGAACATACAGACATAGCTTAAATGCAATTGGTATGTTCTGGGGGTTAATTAGTGATATTATAACAAGATATTTCTGGTTGGTTTTAAATTGCAACCTTTAATGCTCTGCATTTTCAATATGTACCAATACTGTTAATATTCAAAGATTTCTGACTATAATCTATTTAAATTTTCAGGTTTAAAAGACACAGTGTAATAATTCCTCTAAAGCATGGCTTTTGAAGGTAGAGCAGTTTGGTGTGTTGTCACTGGTTTACAACCAAGTTACAATAAAATGTTTCAGTTAGATAAACGTTGCACAGAAGGATGAGGATTCTCTTCATAGTGAGATCTGCAAGCTGTCTGGTTTTTTAGGCTAGTGCTCTCAGGATATGATAGTTACAGCTGTAAATGTAAACATTTGAATTCTGACAGCTCCTTTTTGCCTCTTGTACATACTGTGGCACATCAAGAAGGTGGAGTAATTTAAACATGTGCAGTAACAGCTGGGAAGTTGTCACTGATAAACAGTTTCCTTGACCTGGATAATGATTTCTTTTGCATTTCAGCTTGGAGCTTCATGTCTGATTTGTATTTAATAGCTGTGGTCTATTTTATTTTTTTAGTCTATTTTATCTCCTTTTAAGCTGGCATTGAATCTGCAACAAGGGCAGGCAAGTACACTAGCAAACTCTGCTTGCCAAGTGTTTGCTGCTCTGCTTGGGTCACTTTGAGCCTTGTTAGCTCTCTTCAAGTAGAGTATCTCTGAATTTGCTAACCTGCCCTACCTCTCATGTTACAGCAGCAGTGGGATCAGAGGCTGTGCAGGATACAGAAACTGTCATCACCCTCCTGTGATGAAACACACCAGGGGAAGCACCCGCTCATGGCACGAGTGGAGGAGAGGCTTGATGGTCTGTTTTTCTCTGTGGACTCCTCCTGAGGTAGGCAAGAAAATGTTCTTGAGTTTCCATCACTACATGTCTTGGGCCTGCTCACCTCAGAAAGCTTTTGATAGTAAGATGGAGGAATAAAACCAAAGCTGTGTAGTGTTTGACTCCTCAGCAGAAGTTTCTCTCTCATCCCTGTTTTCTTCCTGATTAGCCTCTGAGCTCTTGGAGATAAAGTATCTTTCTTCTGCTGATAAAGCTACTTACACTTGTCTTTGCTTAGTTACTGTACTGAATGTTGTAGTAATAATAGCTTAGTTATTAATATTGCTTAATAATTAATATTGCTTAATAATTCTAATGGGGTAGTAGGGCCTGATGGGGAAAAGAGTATTTGAGGACTAAATTTAACATGGCTCTACTTCAAATATCATTGATTGTGTGTTCCTATCCTTCTACAAGGACTGTAAACCCTTAAATCCATGAGTTAATTTCCAGTTTAACAGCTGTTCAAACAAACCAGGGAAGAAGTGCTCCAACAGGTAATGTTGCTGCTGGATTAGAGACCTTCAACTGCAGCCCTTGTACCAAGGTGAACTCCTTGGTGCTAGTATTTTTATTTTTTTTTTCAAAATCCTTTAAAACATTCAAGTCCATCTGTCTGGTATATGCAGATTCTGATTATTTCTAATATAGGTAATTTACTGTGATAACTCAGGATTCATCTCTGCACATCTTTTACATCTATATGCAATTTGTTCAGTTTCATAGTAGTTAGTAGTTAGACTGGGGATTGAATGTGCTGAGATGAAATAATAAAAGCCCTTTAGAAATAAAATATTAGTGATTGCAGATTTTTGCTTTATTTTATTCCTTTATCACTTAGAGCTAAATTATTAAAAATTTGGAATAATAAAATTTAAGGCTGAAAATCCTAGTTTAATTCAATTGAATCTATAAGAAAAAAGAAAATCCTGCAATTTTTTTAGTGATCTGACCTAAGAGTCTTGCTCAGATGAGTGCAATGGGTTGCTTCTTCTGCCTTGAGGCTAGCTGTCAATAAGACAAGCAGGTGAGGTTAGCCCTTTCTAAACTACCTCCTTACCTGGGTCCAAAATATTTCCCTGGGATGACAGGGGCTCAACTTAAGCTCTTCAAGATAGAAAAAGACCATAAGATCAGCAAGCCAGAGATCTGCATGAGGCCAGTTGTACTGACCTGCAAACCAAAGCTTCTGTAAATTCTGTGGCCCACTCCTTTACAGTGCAGCAAGGATGGCTGGAAGCAGTGATTTCTTCCCCTTGGTTTGATATTTTCAACAGCATAGCAATTATATTCTAAGTATATAAGTTTATTAAAGCTAGGAAAGCTTAGCATTTATGTATTTCCTACCAGACTCCTTTACTAATTGCTGATAACTTGCTATGTGAAGATAAAAGCTCAATCAGCAGTCAATTCTGTCATTGCAGGTTTAATTGTGCTGTCTCCTAAATTAGTCTGGCAAGGTCTGCTCAGGATGTGGGCTACATGGGCTTATGTCCACAAGGGTGGTGTTCATTTTTAGCCAGAGTGCATCTCTGTTAAAAGGGGATCCATGCTTAAATGTTTGGCTTCAAAAGATAATTTCAGAAAGACAAAAATAAACCCCCCAAAAATGTAGGAAGGCACTTAATCTGAAGGAATTTATAATATTTGCTGTGTGCTCAAAATGGCTGTGGTGTGTCTGCTTTTTCTAAAAGCAGATCCTGGTTGGATAAACTGACTGGTTTTTACCATCTTTTTTTTTCTTCTGCTCATGCCATACTTTGAGAAGACCCAGACATTAAGCACAGTATTTTCTAGAAAACAAAATACATGAAAACCTTGAGTCTGTGTTCCATTTCAGCCTTACCTTGCATGAATCCAGAGCTGCTGGAACTCTGGGCAATATTAAGAGCCCAGAGTTTTTTTTCTTAGCAAAGCTAAGAAAGCTAAAAACGTTGTCTTGTTCTCATCTCATAATGCCTTAATTTTGTTGATTTATACTGGTGTTAGAAAAAGAAGTTATTATAGTCAATATGTGTACAATGTATGATTATGGGGTTCACTCTTTGCAATAGCACAAGCAATATATTTAAGTTAAAGAGTTTAACATACACTGAGCATGCACACACACACAGATCAAAATGTGTACACAGGAGGAAAAAGGTTTCATGTAAAACTGAAGTCATATTCCTAACAGCTGAACGTGGCAAACCAAGCCCACCTATGTACTGGAAAGGGTGAAAACATGCTCTGTAAATTAGGCTCAGAACAGTCTGTCCCTGGCATGCATCTGTGAGGAAAAACTGAGACTAATAAGTCCACCTTTCACTGATGTTCATTGAGTGGCCTGTTAATGAAGCACAGGCTTCCAGGACCACAAAGTAATGAAAGCATACTTGTGGAGGAAGAGACTTCTCCAAAGTGTGAGTTACACATCTCATTTTTATTGAGCCTCTAGGTTGGATTCCCAAAATAGCTCCATTAGGGTTCTGAAATATAATGGAGAAGAGTGAAAACAACCCAAATTTTTCATCTTCTAGAAAGTGATAACAGCAGAGAGGTTATTAGAGGATCTGCAGTGAGAAGGCTTCTCCTGTGTCTAATTATGTCCTTGAGAACAGGATTTAGACTAGAGAATCCCATATCAGGTAGGTGCTTACCTGCTCTGAAATGCAGTGTCTAATCATTCCTGACTTGACACTGATCACAGGAGCCATCTGCCCCCTTGAACTTTCATATTTTTTCCATGTGTTTTACAAGATGGATCCTGGTGTTTGAGACTGTAGGTTCTACTGGATGAAAGAATGTCTGGGACTAAGTCCATGGCTGTAGCCCCAACTAGTTGAATGTCTTTTAGGCTTCCAAGTCAGGAGAATTTTGTCCTGTCAGCAACCAGCATGGGATACTGTAAGTGAGAAACCAAACCCTGCAGTTGCAGCTCTATTTGAGTTGGGCTAGCTGTGTACAAACTCAGCATAGCATCAGTGAGCTGAGGATTCAGGCTTCCTCTGGGTGTTTTTAAAAGCCATTATATTATTATTAGGGATTCATGACCTTCCAGCTGAAATCAGTGAACAAATATGAATGACTGAATTGGGGTTATTTTGATTATCTGTGCAACCAGAGCAGGCCAGTTTCAGAACACATGAAGAATTGCCTGAACTTGGTTAATAGGATTCATATTTTCACCATATGGCAAGGTCTGAAGAAAATACCATCAGGATTCTAAATGCAGTTTGGAATATTTCCCTACCAAATGGTCAATTTCTCCTTAAAAAATAAAACAAACAGCATGTATTTCAGAACAGCAGAAGCTTGAGTTTCTTTTTATCTATGTGATTTTTGACCTTCATTAGTTTACCTGTCCTTCTGCCCTCTTGTGGATTTTAAATGTATTAAATACAAGGGATTTATATGATCCAGTTTTTATTATCACAGGTCTTCATCATGATCTTGTGACTAATTTGCATTATTTAGCAGAAAAAGTGGGAGCACACGTTCTAGGATTTGCTGCATTTGCTCTCAGTGTGTTGCTTGGCTGACAGAAGCTACCCTCTGGTTTGGGAAGTAGTTCTGCTCTGTTTTTAAACTGTATTTGTCAAACCTGGTAGAGCTGCCACATCTTTGTGTTCTTCTCATTTCTACTCCCCCTCCTGTCACATAATTGCTCTTCCAATTTGACTGGTTTGGGCAGCTGTGAATTGACAGTGACAAGGCAGGTGAAATACCACTGATTTTTTTTTTCCAGAGCTTTGGGAGCTTTTTTATGCAATGTTAACAGATCAGAGCCTTTCTATTGTATCACACTTTGCCAATGTAATTTCTGTCTAAAATATTGCTGTGTGTGCAGTAATAATAAATTGCTTCAAAGCTGGAGGCCAGGGATCACTCCCTGTGCTGAAGTCACCCAGGAGGATTTGTGGATGTACCACCTGCAATGAAGCACAGGAAATAAGGCATAAAAATGGAAATCTAAGCCCAGATATTCAAAACATGATGAATATTTTCTGTTGTTTTCTGAGCCATTCAAATTATCTGTCACTTTTCTTGTATTCCTGTTTTTCAAGCCTATGCTGTTCTAAATTTTGCTACAGAACAAAGAGGACAGTGTGTGTTATGTTCATAGTGTGTGACAGGGAACAGAAGCTCTCAGCTAATGGAAATTGACCTGATAGTATTGCTGTGGATACATAACAGTCAACACAAAAGAATTCATCCACTTGGCTTATATCCTGTAAAATATAACAGGGAAGGACAAGAAAGGCAAAATAAATAGCATGGAATAAAAGATCAGTGTGAAAAGTGAATTCTTGGCTAGAACTTTGAAATAGGTTGCTGGTTTCCTAGAAGAAGGTGTTCTAGCACCAGGGAATGTTCTGGAGGAGCAGTCTGAAGGGTTTTATAACAAAAAGGAGACTAAAAAAAACCCAGTCTAATTTTTTTTCTCAGTGTTGTAGCACTGCTGCTGTAGCAGCTCAGTGAGCACAGCATCCAGTGATACTAGAAATCAGCTTTTGGCAAGAGCTTACATCAATTGCACTGTTTTGTTGGAACCTTGTTCTCTTCTGGATGCACACACCAGCCTGCTGGAAAAATTTTCTGGTACAAGCCATGAAAATTTGGGCAAAGATCCATGGCAGAGCTCTCCCTGAGCCATCCTGTGCTGAGTGTGACCACACCTGGCCTCACACTGTCCAAGGTCCTGATGGCACCACAGAGATGTGGCCAACCTCTGCACCACAGAAAAGGGGGGCCTGCCTTCTGGGAGCTGTAAACCCCCAGATTGAAGGACAGATCCTCAGAGCCAGGCTTTGTTCTGTTCTGCATGACAACGTGGGATAAGTAACTGGTCAGAGCCACCCAGCTTGATGTTGTGATGGCCTCTGTGCCATCACAAAATGCTGGCTGCATTTTGGCTCATTATCTTAACCTTCTTCCTCTGTGCTTACATCATTTGCATGAGGTTGCAGGATGGTTTTTGAGTTTAAAAATGTAGCAAAAATATTCAAAGCCTGTGAAAATTCATTTCTTGTTGCTAACAAAGTTTATGATGCAGTGTTGGTGCTGAATGTAGACCTGGTTCCTAATCTCTGTCAAAACCTCTTTTTGTTGGTTGTCTTTTATTTTTTTGGTGTTTGTAGTCATTTAATGCCTGCAGGATTAAACCAGAGGTTTTAGAGGTCACTTTGGTGATGGTGGAGGTAGTTGCTTGCTGTTTTGAGTAGTGAAACTGCAGAGAGAGCCTGTGAGAAACAAAGACATTGAATAAGCTTATGGTATTTCTTTGTAGACCACAACTTCTGGACCCAGGAAGATGCTGCTGTGACATGTATGGAAATGGAAGCAAAATGTCATTATTGGTATTAGATATTAATTGTATTTGATTTTACAGACCATTTACATGTCTTGAAACTGTAAATGCAGTTTTTACTGGTAAGACTGTCATCTCTCTTGTGCTTTTGTTTCTTCTGTGTTTAACATCAGAATTCTGGGGTGAAGGAGAACAAAACTTGATCAGAAGGCTCTTTTCTGTAAAAGCACTTGTAGGTTGAGGGGGGACTTGTTATCAGAAGGAGCTTTTTTATTCCAGCTATAATGGAGCAGGGACTTTCCCAGTGGAAAGCCTTAAATACCTGACAGTATTGTTAGGGTGAAAATGTGATGTGGAATATTCAGTTTATTTTATTTTCCCTCCTTCTCCCCTGCTTTATTTCACTGTCACAAGAATAGGAAGTAAGATTTATCAGAAGAAGAGTTATTGATCATCTAGCTCACTCTAAAGGATTCTGGTTCAAGCAAAGACAATATTTCAGAGCTGTGGGGAAACTGAAAGAGGATATACATGTGTTTTAATGTTTGGACTGCCAATCACTTCTGCTAACTAAAGGGCAAGCAACTACAGTGTATTAAAATATAATTAATCTGAAAGAAAAATAGTGCTTTTGAATTGAAGTTGTATATAGTTAAGAGTTTAAAATATGCAATTTTAGGGGCACTTACCAGCTTCCTTTTCCTGTTGTATTACAGGCAAGTGATATCCTTGCAGAATTACTAATTGATGGTCCAATAAAGATGAGACTTCTAGTACTATTTTCATGATTCTAAACTTGGAACCAGTACAACCAAAAAGCCAGAAGTTGTAGTGCAAGTATTTGCTGAGTGCTTCAAAGGCAGAACTATGGAAGGGCAAACATCATTTCTATGTAAGTGCAATAGTTTCCCTTATAGCAGCTTCTGAAATGGGTCTTGGGCATCTAAGGAAGAAATGCTAAAAATAGATTGATTCTGGAGGCTGAGCAAGAAGTTTTCAGTTATTTTACATTTTCTACAGCTAGGAGAGAGACAAGTGTATTTTAAAAGAACAAAAGTCAGAATCTCAGAATGACACAATTTCCAAGTAGAAGCTCTCAGAAAGATGACAGGTATCCCAAGATGTATAAAGAGTCCTGATGGCTGTCAAAGCTAGAAGGGAAATAACATTTTAATTTCAACTTTTTAAAAGCACATTCATCTCTATAATGTCAAAATGACCACAGAGATGTTGAATGGTCTTTTGATCATTAAGCCTTTATTATAATGATAACCATAAGTTTATGTGGTGTTTCTGTGCTGTCCTGCTGGCACATACATATGTATATGTGCTCCAAAGAAACATTTAAATCCATGCTGGACTTCTGTGGATGTCCATAGGATGCAGATGTTTTCTAAAAAATAAGGAATAAGCTTTCAAACACCATCTTAGGTAGGGAGTAAGGACATAAAGAACTGAAACTTAAGGCTGGTTTTGACATACTTGTTCTTGCTAAGTAAAAATTTACTTTAAGTGTCCTGGGAGTTATTTAAAGTATTCTGAATTAGTGATAAAAACTTTTTCACATATTTTAGTCCTGACAACAAATTCCCTCACGCTGCCAACTTAACATTCCCATTTTGCTGAAGAAAGCTTCGAGTCTGTTGCTCTTTTTTACACATCTCAAGTCTCAATTCTACTAAATCTTTCAGTAAGTTCTCTTTACATCTTTATTTTCAGCACATTTAGGTAATCTGTAGGGTTTTAAGTTGTTTTAGCTCGGGTCCATTGTGAGACATCAATACAGCTTTGACAAGGTACATGGTGTGGAACGTTTTGGTCTATAGCACCACTAAAAACAGATGGGGGAGCAGAGCTCTCTATGACGTAAGGCACCCAAAAATGTGGATCTTGCCAATTAATCATGGCATGCTGCTGACAAATAGGTGACAGTAATTGATGCAGCCCTTTGAGAGACAATCTGGAACTGCTGCAACCTGGGAAAGCTCATTCATTTCTTTTCCTTTGCAAAGTCAGTGGTGAATAACAGCCCTACTTAATTGCTGCCCAGTGTTGCTTTATAAGGCAGCAGTGTCAGTGACAAGCCAGGAAGTTAAGAGTCTAGCAGTTAGAGCACTATCTGCCTAAGTCTTGTCTGCTTTCTGTTTCTTCAAACTATTGATGTTTTCTTTTCAGCACATTGGCCACCAAAGGGCTGATGCACATGCAGCTAAAGTGTATTTGAATACATTGGTCCTGGTAGGTTTTCTGCTTGACAGTGTAATTATCAAAATATTTTCATTAATTAGCTTGATCTTGCACTCTTAGGCTGCTGTGTTGGGATTTCTAAGATGCCCAGTAGATTCTAATAAAATGGGTGTGCTCTGACTAGATCCAACTCATACTCTGTGCTTTGTTTTAGGTGAACTTGTCTGACTCAGAGTAAAGCCAGAAGGTCTTATGGCTGTAAGAAAACATCTAAGTGTTTTAATAGGCAGCATGCCAGACTAAGGTAACATATATTCAAACCACTGTCTGCTGCTAAGGTCCTGCTCACAGAGTATTCTTATTTTTGACAGCAGGGAGAGAAATCAAGGCTCAGTTCAGAATACTAGAACAAAGAGATTTCTGCTGAATTCTGTCTCTAGTAGGCAGTGGCTGCTTCTATCCCATTGAGCAAAATTTCTTTCCAGTGCAACAATAGCCTGCCTCAGTTATTACTGGAGTGAGGCCAAACTATTTCACTTCAGTACAACAATATTTTTACAGCAAAAGAGCTCCTGAATGGTGCCAGGCTGGACTATCAGATTTGCTGGCAGGGCCACCTCTCCAGTCATGCTTTGGATCTGCTGCCACTTCCTTGTAATCATCAGGCTAAGATAGTATTCAAATCTCTGTTACTCCTGAATGAGTCTGATTGTCTGCTTTCCTTCCCTGCTTTCTTACTACTTTTCTGCTGCAGCAGAACAGGTGGCCTCCACTCTGAGAAAAGGAGGAGGCAGCCAGACAGGGGTGGCATAAATAGCAGCTGTGTGGGAAGATGAGTGAGGAGGAAGAGTGTTGAGGACTTCTAGTTGATTTGATCTGGTTCTTTTATTGAACAGAAGGACAGCTAGACAGGCAGTAACACTGGATGAAGGAACTGGCATCATGACAGCCCACCGTGGTCTATAGGAAAGAGGAAATTTTCAGCAGGTTTCATGTAGGATTCAGCTGGCACTTTAGAAAGGAATAATTGCTCTGGTTTTATGGGGACTGAAGCACAAGGCAGTTATTGCCCTATTTGATGATAATCCAAACACTTGCATCTTTTATTGGCTGGAATAAGAGTTGCAGAAAACTTATGACCTCTGTGAACCAAGTTGGTTGCATCTGATTTGCCCAATCTCTGTAGTGATTCAGCAACAGAACTAGGTATAGATGTAAGGAGGAGAAAAAAGTGATTCATTAGCAGCCTTTCCTTAGTCTAAAAACCCTTGCAGTGGCACTGGCAGTTTAGACCTTCCTAACTAAGAACTGGAATTCTTCTGTGGCCCCCTTCATGGGAAGCAACCTGGGGAGTAATGCAGTTCCCATGATATCAGAGGGGCTGCAGCTACCTCCAGTCCAATTCTCCAGAGCCCTGCAACAGATCAGAGGATAATGCATGTTTCACAGGGGTATAAATGAGCATGCACTGAAAGATGTCCTATACCAACCTGACCACTTGTGTCCTTGTCACCACATTTGTGGCCAAGCCTCAGAGCTACTAAAATAGAGCACAGCAGTATTTCTGGACACATGGTAAGTTGGCAAAGTCAGTGAAAATATTCTATAGTCAACCTCTTTCACAAAGTTCTTCCCAGGGGATGTACTAAGCTCCTTTTGTGGAACAAGGTCTAAAGTAATAAATATTCATAGATGAAAGCACTTAATGACTTTGTGCTGCTATCTCCACCACTCCATAAGCACTGTCCAGCCTGAAGGGTTTTGAAGCATGGTTGTGCCAAGAAAGGAGCTGTCACAGGGGCCTTTTTCAGCCTTGAAAATCTTCAATCATTCTGCTGAACAGTGGACTTAGAGTACTGGCATATCCACAAATAAACCTGTAGTTAAAGCAGTGATGTCCAGAATTGCACATCTGGGACTGCCTATGGGGAGATGGGACAGAGGTAATTCCCATTTTCCTGATGGTGTATGAATAGTAGATGCTCTCTTTTGGACCCACTACAAACTTTTTCTGGATTTAGCTTCAGATTGGCAGAGAACAGGGTCTTTTTAGCATCAAATCATCCAAGTATGAAATGGAATGAACATACCTTTTTTTTTTCCATGCAGCTCTTTGTCCAGTCTTTTCTTCTGGAAACACTCTCAATGATGTTTTATAACTTTTACTGAAATGTTCAACCCTTGATTTTTGCCCTTTTTTTCCAGCTTGTGAGGATTTTTCCTTTTATTTTAAGCTTTCTCTTGAGTTTTCATATGCTATAGGCATTGCTGACTGAGCAGCAGGTTTTTTGCTTCTATTTGGCCATATTTGCTTTTTGAATACAAATTTACCTCTTAAAAGCCTGATTTTTTTTTTCCTTACATCATTCTTGTTGCTCTGATATTGCAGTGCTGTTGCTAGAATAACTAGTGAGGAATGTGCTAACAACAGACTGAGAGGATGGTTTTTGTTCTCTAGCTGAACTAGTCAAGATGTGGAGCTTTGCAGGGAATTTTGCTTGAGAAAGGAAACTAATGGCAATGTAAAGAAAGTATTCAATTAAATGTTGTTTACAAGGAAGATACAAAACTTTGGTTTTCTGAATACAAAACAAAAAAAAAAGTCTTTTGAGTGAAGTTCCCAGAATTTCTTAATTAGTATAATGCTCTTCCTTCCATCAAAACTTCTGTAATGTTTCATCTATTTGATTTTCTGACCTAAAGAAGTATTAATGGCATTATAAAGATATCTTAAGTGAAAGGGCAGTGTTATTCCAGGCCATCTTAATGAAGTTTAATCCAGTGCATTGCCTAATGAGAAGATCCTTTTGACCCCACATTTTACCTTGCAGTTGGTAGAAATAAAGACATAAAGTGACAGAATGACTTTTAATCTCCTTGCAGCTCAGGTTATTTGCACCATCTGCTCTTGTTACTGCATTACGTGCCAAAAAATGCTGATTTGGCTGAACCAGCTCTCACTGGCTGGTACTGAAGAGACCTCAGGTATTTGTGGTTGGGGCTGGAGGGAGAGCAGCAGCAATTCTCCATTTCTGTGGGACAGTTTGGATTTGGTGTGGTTACTCTTACTAAAAGTACATCTTTGTGTTTGAAGGACTCTGAAGCTACAAGCAGAGAGGCTACAGAAAAGAGACACTTAAGTTGTGTCTCAAGTTAGAGACAAGTTAGATTTCTCTAGCTTTATTTGTCAATTTGAGATATCTTGGAGACTAGGAATAGGATAAATAAGATGTGGAAGGAACACATCATTTCATTTGAGGTGATTTTTGTCCATTACATAGAACTGGAATTTTAGCTGTTGGGAAAGCCCTGGCAAATGCCAGGAGCACTTCCTTGGAAGACTTTATGGTTGTTTTCTCAATTCTACTGACCCTTTTATCTTCAGTAGAATTCTTGGAGCAGATTAGGTATGATACAAAATCTGGCTTTTCCCTCTTTGCATTTTCTCTTCAGGTTTTTGTTGCTGTTACACATGTCAACTTCTCAACCCTTCCTTTCCTGGCTCTCTTTCTCTGTGTTTAGATCTTTCTCCAAGAAATCTGGAAAGATGCACTCATCTATTTTCCTTCCAAGCAGAAGAACAAAAGCACAAAATGAGTGGTGTATTCCCTGCTGATTTCACAACTTGAAGCAATGTTTTTCACAGTGTTTTTGCAGCCTTCCTCCAGAGGCACCTGCCAGATCTTGATCCCTGCTCAGCTCTCACTGCTGTGGCTATGCTCTGCTGTGGATTACTAGGATAAGATGTGACCAAGGAAAATGTGACTGCAAGTGGTAAAAGGAGGAATGTTTTTCTGCAGAGAAAAGTTAACACTTCCTTGCATCTGAGTTTATTAGAACATAAGTAATTATACAGAGTTCACCTTCCCTAGAAAACTATCTTCTGGTATCTTTGACACACTTTATAGAATCATGGAATAGTAGAGGTTGGAAGAGGCCTCTGGAGATCAAGTCCCTGCCCCTGCCAGAGCAGGATCACCCAGGGCAGGCCACACTGAACAAATCCAGGTGGGTTTTGAAAGTCTCTAGAGAAGGAGACTCCACAACCTCCCTGTGCAGGCTACAGCCACTGGCAGCATTTTTTTAACATGTTGCCTCAGGAAACCACCAAAGGCAATAATAAGATGAAACGTGGCATATTTATTGAAAGCATTTGTTAGTAATGTTGTAGTTTGTTGGTTTGTAATTGTTTTGTGTGGGGTTTTTTTTCTTTAATCTTATTTTTTTTTATTGGAGAGATTTTGTGCATTATATCTTGTGGTGTGTTTTCCCTAAAGCATGTCCAATTTGCATAAATGTTGTTTTTCTAAGCATCAGTCAAAATCAGAGAATGTGGGGAGGGCATTGGGTGGATTTTTGTGCATCTTTTCCTGTTCAGTAAAGTCAGTACTAACACTGCAAAAGCACATTTGCTCTGAAAACCTTATTTTCAGCTTGGAATAGTGTTTGGGTGTCACATAAATTGTCAGCATTTTCCTTCCAGTTTGTACCTGAAATTAAGTGTGACTATGTAGAGTGTAATTCCTTTTAATATTTTTTTTTTTTCATAACATGATAATAGTTCATTACTCTGCTAGAAGGTTTTGATTTGTGAAGTTCACTGTGAGTGATTTGTTCCCTGACTGTCAATTCAAGGTGTTATTCTAATTATGGCTTTATTTGATGTGTGTGCTCTGGCCTTCTGCTTCTTCTCACTTAGAGCTTGGGATGCTGTTTTACTTTGCACCTACCTGGTTAGTTATTCCTAAGCAGTGACCCTAGACTTTAAAGCAATTGTTAAGGAAGGGAAAAAAAAAAAATATCTGTTTCTAGTTTGTGGGTGATAAATGAGAAATGGAATAATGAATTAGCCTGGCTGTTCTCTGAAGGCTGTGGCAAAGCCAGGATTTCAAACTGTGTTCTTAGTCAGCTATGAGGTTGGACTCCTTGACTGGGAAGAGTTTCATCTGTACAAAACTCTTTGGTTTTGTTTGTTTTGGTTTTGGTTTTTTCAAATATGGAGCAGTTTGAACCTCACCTAACAAACCCAAGTTCTCTTCTTGTTTTGTTCTTTTTGACACGAACCTTCAAGATTTCCAACTTTTCTGGCAGACTTCATTAACTTTGTGGCTTCTTTAATCACCAGGCACTCATCCAAAATAGCCTGCACATTGTTGCAGTGTCCTTACTGGTAGGAAGCATGACCTCCTCTCTGATACTGAGCCACCAAAAAGAATGTAGTAGATTTTAATGTGATTGTAACTTAGCCAGCATTTACATAAAAGAAAACAATGATCTTCTTGTTACAGAGATCATTAATGAAACATCAGCACTGGGCTGCAAATGCTACCATGTTGTGATCCAGCTGAAAAAACAGCCTTGTGTAACTTGAGTACATTGCATAACATAGGAAGTGGAAGAACAAACTAAATTTTCAAGGCTTGTTTACGTTTTAACTAGAGCTGAAGAAAAAGTCCACAGTGAATAGCTTTGGGATGAATGTAACTTGCATATCCTCTGAAGGAATCTCTTCTGAAGCTGAATATCCTCCTTCTCTGAATATCCTCCTCCTCTCCTGGTCAGTGCTGGGATTTGTGGTTGTGTTTTTCAGCGTGTTAAGCTGATGCTGGAAATTCAGAGAGCTTTGAATTTCATGTCACGTGGCACCTTTTCTGTTTCCTATTGGAGGAGGGTGTGAGGGTTGTGTGCTTGGGATTGGTAGGTGATTCAAAATTCATCTGCCTGATGCAGTCAGGCATGTCACTTGAACATTTCCTTACCAGTTACTCTTGAAAGAGAAAAGCAGTTGTCACAACACACGTTGTGACAGGCAGACTCATGTTCCAATAAACTCATGGAAACATCATAATTTGCAGGACTTGATACTTATCTAGCTACAGATCAATGTGTTTCATCTCCTGTATATTCCAGACAAACTCCTTCCCTCAAATGGCAATCTCCAGTTATTTATCTCACTGCAGAAAGGCAAAGTTGCAGAACTCAGCAAGATTTCAGGAGCAAGCAGTCAAGCAAGAAATTCTGCAGCTATTTCTTATAAGGTCTTCTGGTTTCAAAAGTGTTAAATTCCTCCAAGCATCAAGTGTGTAAACAGTGATCTGAACCTAAGTTTTGACATTCAAGTCTGAAATGTTTGTTAACAGCTTTAATAAGTCCTCCCTGGATCAGAGATTCCTTTAGGATGAGTTACAGCCTGTGAAAGCTTATCTCGTTAGAAAGTTTTGGAAGGAAATTGCATCCAGGCAAAAAAGGGTAAAAAATTGTATTTGAAGACTGATAAATCAGAAAACTGAACTACAAAATGAAACTGTCAGCTCTTGTTATGAGTGGTGTGTAAACTAACACGTGCACAGAGTTCAAGAGACTTATGTTGACTTTTCATTAGCTGAAGATCTGCTTCTGTGACCCAGCTGAAGGGACAAAGACATTGCTGACCAAAAAAAAAAGATTGCCTAGCATCAACTGACAGATTGATACTTGCCCAGATGTGAATTATTAATGGCTAGGACAGCCACACTCTGACTTGTTTTGTCTTTTATTAGCAGGAGAGGAGGGGAGGGTGCTGTCCTGCTGACCAGGCTTATTTTAGTAAATAGTGTGGAGTTGTAAACTCTACATTTCCTATGTACTGACTAGAGTTGCAAGGCTCACCCTCATTATAGCTGCCTTTGTTTTCATGAAAATTAATGGGCATCTGGGGGGTATCTTCTTCAGTCAAGATGTTCTTTAGTGTGGTCAGACTTCAGTGGGTGAGGGAGAGGCTCAGAGTCTTCTCAGGCATTGCTTGGCATTGGGTATTTTCTGCCAGCAGGATCCAAGGT
Organism: Corythornis vintsioides; assembly: GCA_025447755.1. NCBI lineage: Eukaryota > Metazoa > Chordata > Aves > Coraciiformes > Alcedinidae > Corythornis > Corythornis vintsioides. Next base: position 37,596 of record JAOEGS010013908.1, read on the forward strand.
GATGAGAAAGCACCACACATGGATTAAATCCCTGTGTACTGTGGGGCTGAGGTAACATTCTAGATTATCTGCTCAAATAAACTCTGTAATACTAAGTGTGCATTAAGCACTGTGGTTTATTTGATCAGAACTCTCCCAGCTCTCCCATCCCTGCTCCCCCAAGCCACAGATGCAGCAGTGACTTTTCAATTGAATGAGGACACCACAAAATTTATGGTTGCCTGGGGATTATTCTTTGGATTTGGGTTAACTTAATTATAAAAACATAGCCACATTTAATGTTTTCCTTTATTTTCCCCATGTGAAAGAAAAAGGTCTGCTTTTGATATATATTATTACTCATGTATTTAAAATAATGTGACAATATGCAAACTGTATTTCAAGTGGTGTAGCACTGGCCAGTTTCCAACTGGGGTGAGATTTATAGGATAACAGTATATTGTATTGTATTGTTTTATGTCAAATTCTTGGTCTGACATGACACTTAGTTAATTGAACACCCCCTGCATCTTTCTTTACAAAACCCAAGTTTTATGAAGCACAGCAAATGGGTGAAAGCTTTAAAGGGCTGGTTGCTTCAGGAAAAACATTATATCTAGAGACTTGTTGAGATTAAAATGTGTATGTTCTGTTATTTTTTTTTCCTCTATTTTAGTAAAGATCCTTGTCAATTATGCTTAATGCTGTATACAAAGAGCAAGAAAATATATTTTCTCTGTGCTTGAAGAAGGTAGAAGCAACAACTGGATGTGAAGAACAGATGTAGAAAGCATAGCATGTGCTTTGGGAATGTATGTTCTCCATTTTTGTACCTTTATAACATACGTGTGAAAAAAACTTTTCCCATTCTTGTCCTTTCATTTCTTATTTCTCCCTTGAGTTAATTTCTCCTTGACATGAATGCTTCTGTTTCAAATAAATATGATGCAATTAATTAAAGATTTCATAAACTCAAGTGGGAACCTACACTTGACAACTGAGATTTTGCCTTTGTGAAAATCTGACCCCATAAAAATATTTTAACTTTGATTCCTTCTACGCCCATGTCCTGAAGCATTTCAGGGGCTGGAACATGCACACTGACCTTAGGGAAACTCAGATTGACTTTTGCCCTCTGATTTTCTTCTTTTGCAGAGCAGTGGCCTAGAACAGAAAAGTTTATTTGGGATGTGCCACTCTGAGGATGCTGGAGGGAGGCAGGTGCCTCACTGAAAAGGTGGAAGTTTGTGGCTGTCTTTACTCTTGGAACAGCTGGTTCCAAATCCCCAAATGGCAAAAGAATAACCCCTGAGTTTCTGTATGAACCTTTGCTTCTGACAGCACAGCAAAGACTGTGTCTTAACAGCCTGATGGAACAGAGACCATTTTCAGGTAAGAAACATGCATTGTTTTGGCACAGCACTGTGTTTGTTTTGATTCTCCTCCTGTTTATCCATTTACAATTCTGACCAAGAAAACAAAACTGTAAATGTTTGCCACACTGGGAAGTAACACATAAGAAATCCAAAATGAAAAATAGCTCTTTAATTAATTAAATGAAACATACTTTTAATTCAAGGTGGATTTTTCTCTGAAGTACAAAAAAATGCCTTATTCTTTTTAAAGAAAGAAAAAAAGATCTTTTCAGTGCAAAATATTTGAGAACTGTAAACTGCTGAATGCTTTATGTCCTCAAGTTCAGTGGGAATCCTTTGGAAACAGCTACAAAATGGGATTCTGAATAATTTACTTTGGCTACTTTATGCTGTGATCTGTCAGAGCCAGGCTGCAGTAATTGAAGCTGAAGCAGTTTAGCCACTGAAACTGCAGAAGACAATAGGGGTGAATGTATTTCAACAGACTATAAGGGTTTGATCAAAGTTCTTTGCCTTACCCAAAGTAACTCCCTGTTGTAAGAGCAGCTTGCCTTCTGATACACATGTTTTTAACAGATACCAAAGCCTATTTTCTATTATTTTTGCAGGAGGATGAACTTCTGTTTGACAGCCCATCCTTTAGCAGAAGTAAGTTCAAAGAAATGTTGAGCAAATGTCACTAATCCTTTTGAATTAGTGGTGCAAGTTCATGAGGTCACTTGTAAAAGTGATGTAATATGCAGAAAACCTCCAAGAACTGAACACATGTTGTATGTAAAGCAAGAAGTGAAGTAAACTGGAACACTGAGGTGGAATTGAGCAGCATGTATTCTGTATCCACATCAAAGCTCTGGACAGAAGGCATTTGAGACAAGGACATGGAGCTGGTCATGTCTCTCTTTTTCTGGCTGGAGCATCAAACATGAATACATTGCATTCCAACAGTCTGGACTTGAACCTTTTAAAGTGGATTTAGACTGGAGGAGATAAAGCATTAATGGCACAGGGTGCATTTTGCTTGTTTGTTAACCTTTCTGATCAAATTAATTACATTTTTGGATCTGGTGATATGCTCTTAATGAAATCCTATTTATTAAGTTGTTTTTTTCTCTTTTTTTTACCTGTTTTTTTTCTCTTGAATGGGGTAAGAGGTTGCATGCAAGAATTCTGATGCTTGCTAGAGTTGTATTGAAGTGCATTTTATTTCAGTTTATTTTGTTAGTTGGCACCAAAATGAGCATGCTATGAATATTTCAGCCTTTATCTTGAACTAAGCAGAATGTGTACCCACTGAGCCTGGTGCTTTGCAGTCCTTTCTGCAATGTAGATTCCTCTGTGATTTCCATGGAGAAGGGCAAAACATTGTTCATTCATAGAAACAAATTGACATTACCTTGACTGTAAGATAGGTCCTGTTGTTTGAGTTCATGTGCAGCATGGAACAACCACTTCATTGTTGGCCTGTGCTGGGTGTAACCATTTTATACCACTTAAAAATAGGTTAAAACCCCATGGCTTATACTGGGAGGCTTTTAAGTGCTTCATTTCTGTATTTATGGTCCTAAGTTTCATGGAGCTTCCAATCACAAGCATCTCTGACAGGCAGGTCAGGGGCTCCCCAGTCTGGATAATGGGTCAACTGGGGTTCTTACTGGCTTGCACTGTACCCCAGTATCTAGTCATGATGCAGAGTGTACATGTGTGGACAGAAATGGGGAATGAATACTTCAATATTCTGCCCTTGTTTGACTTAATACTTTTGAGTACTTAATGGCATATCCACATGTAATACCTATCTTCCTAGATGTAATTGGCAGTTCAGCTGAGGACCTTTGTGCAGTACAGTTTGTAATATGATTTATTTTGACTATCAGCTGTAGTGATCTCTTAGGAAATCACTCAGAAGCAATTCAGAAAATATTTTTTAAGAAATAAGTCTTGATACCTTTAAAGCAACAGTGTTATTCTCCATGCTCAGCATGAAGAAGTTCTTTATACTCACTGGAGTAATTTTAATTTTTTTTTTCAGGTGCAGGAAGAGCACAAAGGGTTGAGCTACTGCATGCAAAATATCTGTTTGGAGAGCAGAGCTTTTCACCCATCAGCTTTCCCTAAATACATCAGCTGGAATGAAGCAGCTACAGAGTAAGTAATATTACAACTCAGGGGGAGATGCTGACATTGGCATAGGATGATTTCTGGTCCTGGAGCCCTCATGCAAAGTGTACACTATTCCTCCCCTCTAATCAGCAGCAGATCCTCCCCTCCCAGCTGTCCCTTTGCTCACATTCTTTAGTTAGTAGCATGAGCCAGGCAGTGAAAACTTAATTTCCCATAATATTTTCAAGGAAATCTGTTGGATTAGCACCACCTGTTAGCACTGTGCAGCACTTCAGATGCTGCTCCACTCTGCAAGGTGAGATAGAAAGTCAATGCAAATGTGAGTGACTATTGCAGGAGCCAGCAGGCTGCCAAAGAGAAGGGCAGGAGGTCCCATCTCATTTGTCAGCCCCAAGGCAGCTGAAATGCCACTAGACACCTATGTTTACCCAACTGAATCTCACCCACAGTGAGACTGCACTCTGTGCAAAGGTTGAGAGAAAGTTTCCTGATGTGTTGGGGGAGTTTTTGAAAGAAACCTGGGGTTTTATTTATTTTTTTGCGTGCCATGGGCTTTTCATGTGGGCAGAATTCCCTCCAAAACTTGGTGGTTCAGCACATGGCATGGGTGTGCCCTGCTGGAGGGGAAGACATTCTTCCAACCAGTTTTGGAGCAGCAGCTGACACTGGGAAGTCCCCTGCTCACTTGTACATTATCACCACTTACAAAGCCTGGAGTTTGTAATGGAATCATCTGCTGTTTGGAGGATGGTTTGCACTGTTTGTGAATCCTGCTTATTGCTGGAGTGGGGGGAGGAATGAATAAAATAGGAGCAATTAGCAGAATACAAAGCAATAGCAGGAATGTTTGGCTTCCTATCATAAGTTCCATCTGGAAATGGAATCATTGTGTCTTGTTTTCTTAGCAGTATCAGAGCAAGTAATGAGAAGGTAAAGAAAATAAGAACTGTTTTAAAAAATATATATTCCTGGAAAAATATGGAACAAATTGCTATTCTGACCCCTTCTTTTTGTTCTCTCTTTGTGGAGAATGCATAAGGATTTATTTAGAAATGCAACCCTCCCTCCTGTGATCATCTCCACATGGGGGCAGAGGTCTGTCTGTCAATCATTTCTGCTGGGTAGGGGTATTAATTTTGAAGAGATCTGGGTAACAGACAGCTTCTATGTTTCTGATATTTCTTAATGTGGTTACAGTGGCTTGTGCTTCCCTCCTGCCACTGAGGAGATTTTCAGAAGTGTTGGCCAGGGTCTGTTCCTACTGAAGCCATCAGGGAGACTCTCCTGGATGTAATGGAGATTGGACAATAAGAGTCAGTCTTCTTAAAAATCTCATCATTTGTAATTTTGTAGGCAGCAAGTGGAAATCAAATGCTTGTTATCCAGGCAGGCTGTCAGTAGCTGTAATGAAAATATGTCTACATTCTGAACTGAGAAATGGAGCTCCTGGTATGTGCTGACTAAACTTACTCCTTCACAATTGGAGTTCCAGACAAGAATGGAGAGAAAAGGGAAACTGAGGGTGGGATATGTGCAGAGAACATAGATATTTCTCTCAAAAAGGAACCAACTCAACCAACAGACCCAAACAGATCACAATTATTCTGTTCTATTGCTTATCTACAGGTATTCTTGCTCTCACTATTCCCTTGTCATGCTCCTATACCTCCATCTTTTGCTATCTTTGATCCCCCAGTATGGTTAAGCAGCATCACACACAGTTGAAAGGTATTGATACAACTTGTGCAATACATGTATGAAGGATGTTGGTGGGGGAAGCTCACTTCATTCAACTAGAACAGGTAAAGTCCAAGGGCCTCTAGTGAAAGGATGAGGGGTAATGGGTTTAAATGAGAGAAGAG
>JAOEGS010013914.1:5769-16483 GCA_025447755.1 Corythornis vintsioides
ATTAATATATAAAATGAGTATTGGCATGAACTGGACCATTCAACAGACAGACAGTCATGGAGGTCAGCACTCTGCAGCCCCTCACACTCTGAACAGGCCTCCTTACTCTGCAGACTTCCTAAATCTGTGGCAAAAAAAAATGTTCTTTCTTTCAGTTTGACAGCAATTCTAGTTATCACAGCTCTTAAGCACCTTTATGTGGTTGCCCAGCTAGGATTACAGTACACTTCATGTGCAACAGAAGAGAGTCAACCGAATCAGTTAAAAATATTCTATCCCAATAAGTGATAGCATTACATATCTGCTGAATAGCCTTTTATGGCCTCCATGGAGTATCAAGTACTTAGAAAAAATAAAATCTCAAAACAACAGTCTAGAATACTTGCCTTAAAATTTTTATATAAATTACTCTGCATTTCTGTTAACTTCAGATTTGAAGTTACTGAACATCTAATTTAACTCCTGTGGAGTCTGGAGAGAAGAGTCATTGCTTTACTGAGTTGCAGTTTTGTAGGAAAAAAAGCAAGCACCAAAACCTATGATTAGCATGCAAGATGAGAAACTCATTGAAATGGAAAAAATAATACTAATCAGAACTTGTAAAGTAGGAAAGTTTAACAGCATATTTGAATTCAGAATTATCTACAGCAAAAATCCAAATGTGTAATATTGTAAAATTCATATCCTTCTTTCTCTAAACCTTTTCTTTACCTTCATAATAAGGCACTGCTTCAATGGCTACACTACAAGTAGATTCTTTTTTAGTCACAATACAGGGTGCAGCCAAGTTGTGCACAAACCTGAATTCACTGAAGAACTGTGCTTGACTGTAGGAAATAAATGAACACTTTTTAGTTGTGAAAATCATTCTGTTCAGCATGACCCTCTCTGTTCAGTATGTTTCCTTACATTTTCATTTTGATAGACCATAATGAATCTATAACTTCTACAAAGAAAAGTGGAGGCACACAGAATAGGAGTTGTTTTAAAAAAGAATAAGAAATATATTAAAGGTGAATTCTGGAACTCCTGATATCCAGAAATTTTAATTCACTATAAGATAAAATATGTCTTTTATGTCTTCAGATGTTACACTATTTAGAAAAAAAAAAAAAGTATGTTTTTTTGTTTGGTCCCATTCTCCAAGACTCAGGGTCTAGGACAGTACAGATGTAAATGCAAGTCTAGGAAAATTGAACAGACTTCTGCCTCGTATTTATTGCCAAGTGAAGAAATACAAAAAGAATTGTTAAAAATAAAATCCTCAGTTACATACAGGAAGCTTTAATTAACAAATATTGTAAGTAAAAGGATATTAAATACTTAGTTAATTCCCTGTCTCCACTAGTTTTGCACAAATGTAAGGTAAGACTAAGACTAGTAAGGTAAAGACTTCTTCAGCCCGCTGTTAGACAAATACCAGGTGTCGTACAAACACTTGCATCATAATAGCAACAGAAAAAGTGTTTGTACCAATCCTTCTGGCTTTATTTATCCATTTGAGAATAAAGCAATTATTTTTTGTAAGATAAAAGTCAGTTTCATAAATTAAGGTCCTGCATAATTTAAGTATGAAACCAGATTTTTATATATTAAATATTGTTGACCAAAAGCAACAATATTGTTGCAGCTCTGCTCCCTGTTTCTAGAATGGGTAATTATTGAAGTGCAAGAACCACGGACATGGAGAGGCAAAAAAAACTATGTGGAGAGCTTAGACTTATCATTGAGAATTCATTCAGGAAGTTTCCTTCCTTCACACATCTTCCTTAAGATACTGATAAAGATTGTCTATTTTAAAAAGCTTAAAATCAGTTTAAATAATAAAAAAAAGTATTTCATTTCCACATGCAAACTTACTCCAACACTCTGTATTACATACAGTAACAGCATAAAAACTTTAACAATTTTATTTTTCTTATAAGCATTCTGATCTTGAATGTGAATTCTGCTGCACTGGACTCTCCTGCTTAGAACAAAAAATATGCCAATATTCAGAATCCTCAGGTGCCACTGGAATCCCAGATGCAACTAAATCTTCAAAAGTCAGTAATGTGAACTGTGGCTGGTTAGGCTCCATAGAATGTACCTAAGAAAAAGAAATATTGTTACATGAATCAGTAAAACTATCTTCTTCCTGCAGTATTCCCTGTTCTGTTTAAACTACACATTGCTTATTGAAGTAGAAAGAAAATATTCCAGTAGAGACCAACTTCACTGTCCTTAATTTAGGCTTTACAGTAACTAATAGAAGCATCTAACAGGTCACACAGAAAAAAACCCCAAGTTTATCTTTGAAATTAAGTTCAGAAAATTGAAAGAGTAAGTCATAGAAACTGTTGCAAATGCCAGAGTGAATGTTTAAGTTCAGAAAAGACGAAGAAAAAACACACCAACAAACAAATTGTACTTTATTATCCAGCAGACATGATTATTTGAGATGATAACATAAGGATTTATTTCACTAGAGGTGTGCCTATTCACACTCTTTTCAATACCAGCAGTCACTGGAGCAGTGCATGATCTCTGAAGCTCATACCACTTCAGTACAATAGTGATCACAATCAACCCACAATTCCCAGTGCTACATCCAGATTAAAAGCAGAATGAAATATTGCAAGTCAGAATGTCCTGGTCATCAGTTCCACCACCTCAAGAAAAATCACATTTCAAATTAAAAACAGGTTTGTTTTTTGGAACATGTGTTACTGTGCAGCCTGCTGTATGATATCTGGAAGGGGAATTCCTTCAAAACAGTGGGGCAAATGCTGTCTCTGGGACAGCAATGTGCCCTTGTGGCCAAGTAGGCCAATGGTATTCTGGGGTGCATTAAGAAGAGTGTGGCCATTAGTTTGAGGGAGGATCTGCTCCCCCTCTGCACTAGTGAGATCATATCTAAAATACTGGGTATCCAGTATCCAGTTCTGGGCTTCCTAGTTCGAGAAGGACAGGAAAATACTAGAGACAGTCCAACTGAGAGCTACAAAGATGATTTAGGGAATGGAACATCTCTTTAAAAAGGAAAGGCTAAGTGCTCTGAGGCTAATTTGCCTGAAAAAGACAAGACTGGGAGGGGATCTTATTAAATGTTTACAAATATCTGAAGGGTGGGTGTCAAGTAGAAGGGGCCAGTCTCTTTTCAGTGGTGCCCTGTGATAGGACAAGTGGCAAAGGACACAGACTGGAACACAGAAGTTCCACTTCAACATAAGTAATAATTTCTTTACTGTGAAGGTGATGGAGTACTGGAACAGGCTGCTCCAGAGAGGTTGTGGAGTCTCCTTCTCTATAGACTTTCAAAATCCACCCGGATGTGATCCTGCTCTGGCAGGGGGGTTGGACTTGATGACCCTTCCAACCTCTACCATTCTATGATTTTCTGAAATAGTACAGCTCCATGAATCAAACATGAATATAACTGATCCTTCTAAACTTGTCATTTGCTCAAGCAACATATTCTTAACAGTTAATATTTGACAGAATTCAGCAGGGCTGCTCTGCAGTGGGTTATTCACATAATCTGACGCAGGCTAAGGTAGTTAACTTCCTGGGGAGCAAATACCCATGTCTGGTAATCACAGAATGTCTGAAATTGGAAGTGAGCTCTGGAGGTCATCTAGTGAAACCCTCCTGCTCAAGCAGGGACATCTAGAACCAGGTGCTGGGGATAGTATCCATATGGCTTTTAAATATCTCCAAGGATAAAGATCACATCTTGACCTGCTGCCAATAATTTTTCTAATGCAGCCCAGGATACCGTGAGCCTTCTTTGCTGCAAGGGCCCACAGAAAAGGTTCACATTCTGATTGGTGTTCAACTGGACCCCCAGTACCTCTTCTGCAAAGCTGCTTTCCAACTCTGTGGCCATCTGCATATACTGGTGGCTGAAGATGTTTCTCCCCAAATGCAGCACTTCTCTTTTTTAAGCTTCCAGAGGTTCCTGTTGGCCCACTTCTTTAGCCCTTCAAGGTTTCTCTGGATGGCAGCATGACCACCTAGAATATCAGCCACTCCTCCCAGTTTTGTGCCACTAGTAAACCTGCTGAGGGTACACTGTTCCAACAAAGAGATCATTAATGAAGATGTTAATCAGGAATCAGTTTTGACCCTTGCAGTACACTGAGAGTTACTGGCCTCCAAACAGACTTTCTGTCATTATCAACACACTCTGGGCCCAACTGTTCAACCAGTCTGCAGTGTACGTCACTGCCTGCTCATCCAGTACATATATTAACAGTTCCTCTAGGAGGATCTTATGAGAGACAGTGCCAGCAGTAGAAGGTAGTGATGTCCAGGTGGACAATATCCACTTTTCCCTCATCTACCAAGCCAGTCATTCCTTTGTAGAAGTTTACCATTACTTTCTACTGGTGAAGCCATAATGTCTAGTCCTGGTGATTTCCTTGTCCTTGATGTGCCTAGAAATGGTTTCCAGAGTTAGCTGCTCTGCCACCTTTTCAGAGATCAAGGTGAGGATGACAGCTCTGTGTCATAGAGTGACATTTGCTTTCCTTTAGTCTTCAGGCACTTCTCCCAGTTGCCACAATCAACCAAAGACTATTGTCAGTGTCCTTGAAATTACATTTGCCAGCTCCCTCAGCACTGTGAGTACATCTCATAAGGGACTTTTGTACATCCAGTTTGCTTAAGTATTCCCTGACCCAATCCTCTTCCACCACATCTTTCTTGCTCTTTCCACTCTGGTCTCTGGGACCTGGGAGTCCTGAAGGACAGTCCGATTGAAAAAGACTGCAGCAAAGGCAGCAATCAGTACCTCAGCCTCTTCCATGGCCTGTGTACTCAGGACTTCTGTCTTACTGATCAAAGGGTCCTTGTTTTCCCTATTCTTCCCTTTGTCTCCTCTGCTCTTATATATAGAAGCCCTTTTTGTTGCCTTAGACATACCTAGCCAGATTCAGTTCCATTTGGGCTTTAGCTTTCCTAACTTCATCACTGAATATTCACAGTTTCTAGATTCCACCAAGGTTACTCATCCTTGCTCCTATATGCTTTCTTTTTGTGTTTGTCTCAGTGCTCTTTGCTTATCCGCACTTGTCCTGTAGGTCATTACTTGGGAGACACAACCAATGCTGACATTGCTACAACCTCCTTTCAGGTAGTTATGAAGAGGAATTACATCTGTCTTCAGCCTTCTTTTTTCCAGGCTAAAAAATACCAGATCCTCAGCCATTCCTTATAAGACTTGTTATCTAGACCTTTCACCAGTTTTGTTGTATGTTTCTGGACACATTCCAGCACTTTATCCCACAAAACTCTTTCAAGAAGATCTTTTAGGAGGCCAAAGTTTGCTGCTTTTGACTTTCACATACCTAACAAACCCCTCCTTGTTGGTGAGTAGGTCTAGCAGACCACCATTCCTCATTGGCTCCTCTATCCCTTGGAGGAATCAGTTGTTGTCAATGGACTTCAGGAACCTTCTGGATTGCTGATGTACTGCTGTGTTGTCCCTCCAGCAGATACTGTGGTAGTTTAAGTCCCCCATGATGAACAGGGCCTGTGAACATAAGGCTATTCCTATCCATCTGTAGAGGAACAAATCCACTACTTTCTGATAAGGTGGCGTATAGCAGGCACCCACTATAAACCAATAAACTCTAATTTGGCTCCACATCCATCTCCATGTAGGGCTCAATGTACTCCAGCTGCTCTCTCAAACAAATGGCAATTCCCCCGTTGCATCTTCCAAGTCTATCTTTCCTAAAGAGTCTACACCCCTTGACTGCAACACTCCAGTCATGGGTGTCATCCCACCACATCTCCATGATTCCAACAAGATTTTAGCACAAACTCCACACGGATCTCTAACTCATCATATTTATACCCATACTCTGTGCACTTAGTGTACAGGCACTATAATGGTGTCTTCTAGGCACTTGCTCATTCACATGCAAGTGCTGGAGGTGACTCTACCTAAGCCTCATTTTGTTGCATTTGGTATCCATCCCTGTTACAACAATGAAGGTAGGTCAGTAAATAGGCAAAAGAGAAAATATGTCTACTCTTTGTTTCAGTGTTTAAGCAGTAAACTACTGTTAGTAATAAACTGAGAGACAACAAAATGTCACAGCACAACAAAACTCAGTTATTCAGTACAGACTGAAAGCAAAAGTTAGACAAGTCACATGGTGTTGAGACTTTCCTGTTCATTTGGCATTTGTGAAATAAAGTTGAAGAAACTGTGCCTAGAGCCACACCAGTGACATCACAGAGGCATAACAAATAGGAACTAAGCCTCTGAGCTGAGTAGATTGTTAACAAATCTAGTTGGAACTTCATCACGTGCTTGTCACAAGACTTGTGCTCTGATGGAATTCATCACAAGCCCTGTGAAATTTATCAAGTGACAGATGAAAAAGTAATTTATAGCCCACATTGAAATTATAAAGAATTATAAACTCAGCCATCTTTTGTTGATAGCTGCCTTGGCGAACCGTCTTGATCTATGTAAGAATGCAGGTAAATGTTCTGTCTATTCAAGCATATAGCAATCACTACCAGACATTTTGTTAAGATTCCTGACACTAGAGAATTTAAATTCTAGTTCTTTAAAGTAACAATTGGTCTTTCCTGTGAATTATAGGTGCTTGCTATCAGGTTGAGAAGAAAGCTGACTGAAAGTACATATTCTGCAAACAGGACACAATGAATTATTCTGTGATAGTGGAAAGGGAACAGAAACAAGCACTGACATCCTACAGAAACTGCATAATGTCTACATACTCTTTAAGATGAAGGACACGGTTTCCTCTCAAAATATCTAACAATACATAGAATCATGTTTTACAGTTCTATTAGAAAGTGAAAGCTATTTTTTATTCCCTTCACATTCCTGTTAGGAGTTCTGAAAAGGCACAGTGCAATAGTACAGAAATTTTAACTTCATTTCCATATTGGGGACTCACAGAACATGCACTTTTCCTATTTAAAATAACCTTTTTTTTTTTTTTCAGTGCATTGACCTAATGAAATTTAGGTCATCACAAATTTAGTCAGTGGAAAACTTTGCCTTTGAGACTTGATGTTAAGACTGTTGCAACTCTTGATAACAAACCTGCTCTTTCTATGACAATTTTAAGGTGTGTGACAGTGATGGTGAAGGTCAATACTTAAAAATTCTGGATTTTTGTAGAATGCTTAGGTAACTGTCTTTAGAAATAATGTTCACTCTCTTTTCACCTCAGACTAACATTTATCAGTATTCCTCCAGGAAGGATGATATGCAGCCCCAATGGGAACTTAAGTATGCCCTTTCAAAAAGAAAGCACATATTTTCTTACAGAATATTTGAGCACTGATTTACCACAGTAAATACTCAAAGGTATTTTATATATCTTTTTCCTAATCTAACCAACAGTAGTTAAAAGGTCTGCCTCTCAGTGTTATCCATAAATAGACTCAGACTTTATGATCATGTGTGCATGAGCACTTTAATCCTTTTTTCCATTCATATAATATTTTTTTTCTTGTTCCCAAGAGAATCTTTGTGTCTAAATAACAGAAAACAACTAACCCAAACTGCACTGAACCACAACAGACAAATCTGGTAATTTTTCACACTTTGCTGGCTGACTGGCTATTTCAGCTACAGCTTGCCAGTCTGCCTTAAATTTGACTTGTATTGCTATTTTCTTTACCTGGGTCTTTCTTAAATTACACAGAAAATCCTGAAAAGCTTTTATGTAGTTTTGTTGTTTTCAAAGCGAACACACCACATGGAATGAAGACTAACACTGCTGTTATTCCCATCTGTTGGCTGTTGCTTCTCTCAAGGGTTATTTTGTCATAATGATGTTTGAGAGATGGATCTGCTCTGGGATACATGCTCTAACAGTCCCCCATTAAAATCAACCTGGTGAGGTGCTGTACTAGTTTAGCAGTCCAGATTGGTTCATTGTCTCCATTTCCACCTGTGAAAACCTTCTTTCCCACATGAATACTAGAAGACCATGACACAAATCACTTATTCTTTTCTTGAATAAACACACTGAACACTGTAACACATTACAGATTTGACATTATCTGTTTCTGTCCTCTGAAACCATTTCTCCTTCCCAGATCCTTCCTGAAATAGGCACAACAGAACTAAAGGTAACCGTTCAATAACTATCTGGTTAATACTGTGCTCAAGATAAGCTTTCTCCTTGGTCCTACATCTGAGATAAATTGCTTTTGGCTACTGCATCAGACTAAGTTTATGTTCAAGTGATTAGTTACCAAAACATTTCATGGTTTCTTACATCAGAATGTTTTTGTCCAAATCCCTTCTGTTTCCCAAGAGCTACTGCAACATGATGACGGTCATCTAACCGGGTTTCCTAGTAAAGATGAAAAATGGCAATGTAAATGCTTTTTCTGAACTCTGTTACCAGTAGAGACTATATAAATGTGGTTCAGAACAACAGCAGAACACCATTTAAAATACTTTAAAACAATGACATTCAAAAAAGCAGCATTTCTTTTTAAGCAGTTTTGTTGGAGAGATCAAGGATACAGATAAAAAGTTATTAGGGCTGAACTGGATACTGTAGGTTACTATCATCCCACACATTTGCAGACAGTAATATAAAAGGTTGTGACCTAAGCATTCCTTTGCCAGCGCCTTGTAAGTCACAAGCCATCTAACTCATCCTAGCTGTTTTCCAGTGAGATGCACTATGAACTTCTGGGAGTTATTCTGGAAAAAAAATACGTGTTAAATCAATGACTCTCATGTTGGCTTCAGACAATATGTAAGATCACAACAAATTTCTGACACAGTAGTATGAGCACTGCTCTGTGTAAATATAAACCTATTTTCTTCCCAAAAGGCTTTTAGATAAATAACTATGTATATAGTAATATAGTTTAGATATATAATGGTTTTAAGTGTTTTCCTCTAAGGCTATTTTCTTCTAGAAAAGTGTGCTTTTTTTCTTCCAGAAAAAACCCAAAACATTTATATATACTGTTTCTGAATAATGTTTATTTTATAGTCAAGTCATAATCCTGTTGGCTTATTAAAATATACATACAAAGGAGGGAAACCAATTGATTCTTTATCCAAAAATTTTCACATAATTTCTGCACAAACTTTCTAAAATGGAAATAAAGATAAATAAGTATTTAGCGAGAAAAAGGAACAATATAGGTATCATCATTAATCTGAAAATCAGCTAGTAGTCTGGATGTTCTCCTGGGATGTATAAAATGAACCACCAATTTCTACTTTCTTGGGAAATATTCTAACTGCACTGTATTGTAACATAAATAAAAGCATCATGGTGTCCTTCTATTTTTCTGATAGGTTGTTGGTTGCCTTCCCCCCGCCCCCCCCTTTAAATCTAAGCAAAATGTCTTAAAACAAGCTTGTCAGCCTGCATTAGGCTTCTCCACAATTCATCTACTATACAGGATTGTCTATGACTTCATTGGCAGGGATACGATTTCTGTGACGCCCAAATAGCCCTGTATGTAAAAAAATGTGCCAACATGCTGAGCTCAGAGATACTCAACCCACCTCAGCCATGACAGCAGCTGCTTTAGTCACATGTAGCAGCAGTATAACTGTAACTTTGAGGGATTTTACTAGCAAAGATGTGGATGTCTTGGCAAATAGGTGCTGGTGTGGGAGAAAAACATGTTTTTACTTTGATCTCAGAGCACCAAAACTGTGCCTAATTGACAGATTTAGCAGTGAACTTTATCTCTCTCACCTACTTAAAAGCAAAATCAGGCTCATGATGTTTTGTTGTCCTATATACCTTTCTGCAAAGCACTGGTAAGAAAACAACTATTTTAAGTTCTCTCTAGATTAGGAGAAATTTCATGCACATGAAAAACACCAAGAAATCTTCAGCGTGAGTGGTATTTCCCACAACTAAAAGAGCTATAGGTATACTTACTAGGAAATATTTTACTAGGTTTTCCATTCCTTTACTAGCTAGGGTACAAGTATGAAAGTAAGTCAAGTATAAAGAAAGACACCCCAAGATTGATGAAATCTAATCTAACCATCTGTACACATTATGCAATTACCTATAACTTCCTCAAAAAACAAAAACAACTATGAAAATGAGATGTTGGATCAAGTGTTGCTAAACAATTTATATACCTCTGGGATGGCAGTGTTTTTTCTTTGTCTAGATAGAAAAATAACTACATCCAGCTTTTCATCACTTTACTTTCCCACTTCTTTCATCATTTTTTCATGTTGAAGAGGTTAAAGGCAGATGAGAACGGAGGACACAGCACATTCATCAGTGGCCTACACCTGTAGTCAATTCTGAAAACAACGGTGCAACAACTTTAAGCTAAATGTACAGGAATTTCTTTTTGTGAACTTATGTTTACCTCTTGTTCATTCAACTAGAAACACAAGTTCTTTCACATACTGTTAATAAATACCTTTTTGTCAGCTCAAAGCTACATTTAACAGATAACAGGACCATTCCCTTGCAGAGCACCCACCAATGGACATAAAATTAATAAGGTTCCAGTTAATTTACTTCACATTTCTTCTGTGACCACAATAATGTTTTGAGCATCTTAGAAAAAAATATAACAATCTATGTCACTAATCTTATACTTGCTGCTTCAGAGAAATGCAAATCCAAAGGAAATACATAAGCCACCTGATGAGGATAAGGAAGCTGATGAGGCCTTCTACAAGCAGCTGGGGGTAGCTTCAAAATCACAGGCTCTGGTTGTCATGGGG